>OZ023312.1:33770759-33803095 GCA_964007375.1 Ophion obscuratus | reverse complement strand
TGTGTGGGTGGGTGGGGTGGGTGTTCGTGGGTGTGTGTGTGTGTGTGTGTAGGGGAGGTGTAGGTGTATATAGTGGGTGTAGGTGTGTGTGTGCGTGTGCAGGTGTGTGTGTGTGGTGCGTGTGCAGGTGTGTGTGTGTGTGTGTGTGTGTGTGTGTGGGTGGGTGGGTGGGTGGGTGGGTGGGTGTTCGTGGGTGTGTGTGGAGGTGTATGTGGGGGTGTAGGTGTATGTGTGTAGGGTGTCGGTATGTAGGTGTGTGTGTGAGCGGTTCAGGGGTGCGTGTGCGAGCGCGCGCGTGTGTGTGTGGACGGTTGGGTGAGTGTTTGTATAGGCAGGGTGTGTCTTAATGGTCGTTGGGAAATTTTCAGAAAAGCGTCAAAGTACATTGGCGCACTGAGGGACTGGGGGGAAAGAGAGGTCGCGAGGAGGCAGACACGTTCGATGCGCGTCCCGTCATTATTAAGACGATGTCTCGCGTTACTCACGCTTTCAGGAAGAACCATTAGAGACTCCGGAGGGCCGTCGTTCCTCAATTCCGCAGACGGGCAAGACTTTGGCCGGCATTTACGGAAGTTTTCAGCCACATTGATGGAAGAAAAAAGAAGGGTGAGGATGGAGGAAGTCTGGGGCGTAAAGCCTACAGTGCTGGCCTCTGGTATCTTCGTGCCAAGCAAATTGGCTCTGAAGATCCGGAAAAATACCCGGGAGCCATTAGCCCCGCAAGTCACGGTATAACTGCTTGATATTTCAAGCATGATGTTGGCACTTTGAGTTCACCAAGTGCACCACCGCACATTGCAATACCGGGTGCTCCGCGAAATCTTTTTTTTACCTCGAGTTTTCAACAAAACGATCCGGTCGAACGGGCATGAAAAAAAAAACAATTTTTATCCTTGAAGAGACAATCTTTGAAGCGGAATAAAGCCAACTTTTTCATCATTTGCACCGATGAACTCTCCGTTTATTTTTATTTTTTTGTGAAATGCTTTATCGTTCTAGAGATCTTCGCGCGGGTTTTATCGGCGCGGCCTGGAATTTAGGGTTCGGAATTTTTCTGGCATACTTTAAGGGCTATCATACCTAATAGATCATTATAAGCGACGCAACATTTATTCTAATCATGAGTACTAAAATATGTGAACTTTTGACAATGCATTAACTTGATACTTTCGGCTTGTTGACGCAGCAAAAACAATCTGTAAACAGCAAGATGCGTACCTGATATTGTCCAGTGTAGTATATATATCGGCAGTGAGACAACAACTATTAGCAGTAGAAATTTGTCTTAACCTAACAGGCTTAGAAAAAAAAATGTCCTACAAAAGCTGCATAGTTCAAAGTGGGTCATCGAGTGGTGGCTTCGAGTACATCTCGGTGGAGGCGATTTGCAGAATGCGAGATCACCTCTATTTTTTCAAGTGGTACTACTATTTATTTTCCAGAATTTTGTGAAGGCACTGATCATAAGTTCCTTGATGAAAGAAGCCCAATTCCAAGCTGATCGATCAAGATTCAGTATAAAAAGTCGATAAAAAAGGAAATTTCAATGTTTTTAACCTGGTAGAGATTTAAAAAACGGTGGAAATACTTACTTCTCTAAAAGGTGCTCAAAGTGATGACCACCACTTTCAATGTATCTTTCATGGTGCTAGTAGTACTTTTTTTGGAAGACAACACACATTATTATAGAAATCACAAACTTTTCACTGCTTTAAAAAACAACTTGATATCATTCTTACTTGCGAACAATGGAAACAAAGCCTTACGACTTACCTGGGTTTTGATTAGCATAAAACTATCGAAACCTCGATGAGAGCCTGTTCATTGATACAGACTGACATGATTGATAATACACTGCAATTAATGAGAATCATATTGCAAGCGTTTATTGAAAGTGCTTATTACTTTCATTGATTAAGTGAACTTTTAGGCTAAAAACATAAAAATTTCGATTTTACATCCTCAATCTCGATCGATTATCTTGATATTTGGTGTGTTAACATACTTTTAGTTCCCTGATAAAGTACTGAAAAAAATCATTGCCCCGTCAACAAAATGGAGGTGATTTTGAAATCTTCGAAGTACCTCGCCCTCGATGAACCTCATAGCCATCATTCGATGACCCCCTTTAAACTATGCAACTTTTGTGGGAAAAGTTTTCTCCAAGTCTGATCGGTTAGAAAATATTTCTACTGATGTTTCTCACCTTGTCCTCACAGTAGCCTATAGTCGCCATACTCAGCATTATTCAAACTCCAATTTATTCAACATTATCTTTAGAAGAATGGAACTTCCATTCCAGACTCAAGTCAATTGTATTTCGCGAATCGTCCTGCCTGCAAAAAAAATGAAATTTTGAAAACCTCTAAGGTTGGCCAGAACAGTCAGATGCGCTCATAACCAATATTACAAAGACATAACGGTTATTTCCTACTTTTTAACCCTTAGACCCTATGTCCTAAGTGTCACGGTAATTAAGATATGATTTTTTGTTCGTTTTTTTATTACCCGAAATTTCGACTTTAAATCGTCGAAACTTTTTTATTTGTGGTTGAAATAGCACGAGATAACTTTTGTTGTATTCTGCAATGTATGTTTATTACAAATAAATCACTATTTAATATAATTGGTTTCCCAGAAAATGACTCATGACCTTCCAAAGTCTGAAAAATGCGTCAAAGGGTGGAGAATGTCAACTTATAAATTCATTATAAAAAAAAACTAAATATATTTTGAACTTAGCTTTGTTTCGAAAAGTTCTCTCGTTTATACCCTTTCCAACGGCCTGCTGCATGTCATAGAAATCATTCATTATGCGATCAAAATAAAAAGAATAAGATGTTTTTATAATGAATAATTTAGGAGATGAAATTTTTCATACATTTCTATCATTTTAAGACTGGAAGCTCAAGAGTCACTATCTTGAACCAATTGTATCAAATAATGATTCATTGATAATAAACATATATTGCAGAAGACGACAAAAGTTATTTCGTGCTATTACATCACAAAGAAAAAAGTTATGACGATTGAAAGGCGAAATTTCGGGTAATTTAAAAAACGAAAAGAAAATTATATCTCAATTACCGTAACATTTAGGACATAGGGTCTAATGGTGAAAAAATTAGCAAATGACCCCCCAATCTCCCTCAAAAATGTGTCGGTCCATACGCCGAGTACCCTGTATGTATGTGTGTGGTGTGTGTGTGTATATATATATATATAAACAGGGACGATACATTTTTATGTGTACGTCTTCGAGCACCGTCCCGAAAATAGCCGCCCGTACTGATAACCAACATCACAAATATATAACGAGTTCAAAGTTATATATACACATATGCATGCGTCCGATGTACAAAAAGAGCTGGGCTCGCGCGGACAAATGACGCTCTCGTTGCTCGTTAGTTCCGGACAATTCAACTGGTTTATTTTTTATTTGTGTTTTTTTCTCGGCTTTTCGAGCTCCACTCGCAGGCGCAGACGATACGCCGGATTTGCGGGTAAACTATCGTGCGGAGAGATAAAGGGACCGCTAATAGACAGCAAATTGGATTGTGGCGCCACTAATTTTGCGTGGAAACCACAGCGGAGGCTCCGTTTCCCAAAGGCTCCGAAGGTCTTTGGCTTTTTACCCTTTCATGCTGTGCATCGTTCTATAAATTCCACTTTATATAAATAGGCTGCCTTCGACATGACTAATTAATGAGCTCACTAATAACGAAATTCTAGTCTTTGATGATGCCATGGTATTTTGGCAGGAACCAACTTTAAAGACACAAACACAAATAGGAAGATTATCCTAGCTTTTATTCGATCATTTATGATCTCGTATCTTAAGGCAATTACGAAAAATCAAAATAAATCAGTCCGAATACAGTAGTAAGAATGCAGAGAAATAATAGTAGTAAGATTATAAACATAATCGTACAAATAACAAAATAATCGCAACAATAAATGTAAATTAAGTTACCAAATAAAAATTGATAATAATGTTGGGGCGTCGATGTAAAAATGTACATTTATCAGTGAGGTGATGACTCAAGCGTGCTGCGAGCTAGAGAGAGAGAGCGAGCGAGTGGGAGAGAGAGAGAGAGAGAGAGAGAGAGAGAGAGAGAGAGAGAGAGAGAGAGAGAGAGAGAGAGAGAGAGAGAGAGAGCAAACGAAGTGAACTTCTGCATATACTCAACCAGGAATGTCGCCCGGTTCGCAACCAATATTCACTTCTATCGTACTATAGAAACTGTATCTTAAAGGGGACATATGGAACGGAGAGGAAGCGAGGTGAACGCGTTGGCGAAATCGCTGAATTGACGTCTCCCACGACGTTACTCGTTCTCGGTCTCTCTCTCTCTCTCTCTCTCTCTCTCTCTCTCTCTCTCTCTCTCTCTCTCTCTCTCGTTGTTTCTCTTGTTTCCTCTCTGGCTGCACCGAGTGCTCGGAGCTCCCAAGAATAGGAAGAGTGCGCAATGCCCCGTCGCGATCGCATTTGAACCGAAAAAGAATTCAATATCTTTGTTGCCGAGATTCTTGCAGTCTCTTTCTCGCTTTTTCGTCCACCGCTCGGAGTTACAATGAGAGGAAGTTCTCGAAGTATCTGCGCATAAACAGCTTTACCAAAAACAAAGAGAGACCACGAGAGAGAAAAAGAGGGAGAGAGAGAGAGAGGGTGGCCACATATTCTCCCGAAAATGCGCGACCTGACTCGTAGAAATTCACTACTTCCACGGTTAAAACGTGTATAAAGTGAAATTTTGAAAATAACGAGAGAAACTTGCCTCCTTCCAATTGTGACGTATCCATCACAACCCTAAGGACTTACGCCACTGTAAGCGTCTAAAATTAAGCGTTTTTTTTTGTGGAAGAACAAGTAGAAGGATAATAATAATCAAAGATGTTATTAGCCTTATCTTTAAGTAAACGGAAAAAAAAATTGTATTAAAAAATTATAAAAAATCGTGACCCAGAAACCAATGTCGCGAGGCATGTTGAATTTGAGACGCTCTGCGGCACGCAGTGTAAATGACGAGAATTTGAATGTGGAAAAAAATAGAAAAAAAAGTATTAATTTACACGAGTATCGCTAGAGAAATGCGGAGGGAATTTTGAAAATATTACTTTTTGTGTAATTGGCAAGCATTTAAAGTTAAAACTCAATTTTCGACAGAAAAAAAAGGACAATCATTTGTTAATTAACAATGTTATAATATACTCATGGAAAATCCTGTACGTATTTCTCTTCGGAATTTTATTTCAAAGTTGTGCTGAAAAATTGGAGTGAATAGAATGAAAATTGTTGCAGCAGTTTTCGGCAATTCCCAAACGCCGTTCTCTTCAGGGGATGTTCCTCCACAGACTGGATATAACATTTAAAAAAAAAAAACATAAAAATTAACAAATCGGTGGCTAAAATTAGAGAAACATCGAAAAACGGATGACATTTGTTGTAACAACGATAATAATAAATTCATTTTTTACATAGACGTCGATTCATTTTGTACAAAACGTTGACATGTTGAATTGGAAAAAAAATCAAGGTGATATGTTCAATCGTTCTTAAGTTGTCACGGCAAAACTATTAGGTGTACAGCTTAGTTCGGTCCGTTTTCAAAAGATGGCTCCAGGTGCTATAAATGGTTGACGGCAACAGCTAATTTTCGCTGTATCGTGAAGTATCAACATCTCTTAACCAAATATCGTTTACAGGCCTTTGAGTTTTGCGCATAAAGTCTAATTTTTTACTGCGGTGAAAATGTCGAATTTCGTCCCAAATAAGCACCATTTGCGGGAAGTGTTGATTTTCTGTTTCAATTGGAAGCAAAGTGCAGCTGAAGCCCACCGAATGCTTGTGGGACCATCGCGGGAGACTTCTACAGGCAACAATTGATCCGTTCAAAGCGAGCTATAGCCGAAAAACGTCCAGAATATTCGACCAGACACGAGTCCGTAATCTTTCAACATGACAACGCTCGGCCTCACGTTGCTATTATGGTTAAAAACTATTTGGAAAATAGCGGGTGGAAAATTCTGGCTCACCCGCCTTATAGCCCAGACCTTGCCCCTTCCGACTACCATTTGTTTCGATCGATGCAGAACGCTTTGACTGGAATACGCTTCACGTCACCACAGGGTATCAAATATTGGCTCGATTCATTCTTGACTTCAAAAGATGAACGCTTCTTCCGCGACGGAATTCATAAATTACCAGAAAGATGGGGACAAGTAGTGGCTAGCGATGGACAATATTTTGATTAATGTATTAATTCATTTTATCATTCAAATAAGTGCGTATTTTAAGCAAAAAAACGGACCGAATTAAGTTGTACACCCAATAGTACAAAATGCTGTTTCGAGAAAAACGCGTTTAAGTTCTCGCGCAGTAGTACTGCAGAAAAATTATAACTCGAGTGAAACTTTTTCTGTGACAGCAATCGCGGAACGGCGGTTTTTTTACACCCTAATTTTTTTGTCGATGCTTGCGATCTCATGTCTGAATTTAACGCGAGGGACGCGACGCGCCAGTAATTAACCGGTAGCGGAGTATTGGAGTTTTACTGCTCTCCTGAGTTCAATTTTGAGAATTTTTCCCGTTTTTGTACGCCAAAATGTTTAAAAGAGATTGTAGTAACAGAATACAAAAAAAAGGAGTCAGGCCTCTCGCGTATGCTGTCTTTTTTCTTCGTATTTCGCATTTAGATGAATGTACGAACGCAAAGCACCATCTATTCCAGGGATTTTGAGGATCAAAATGTCATTCTGCAGATTATTCTGTTATTTTGCTATTCTCACTTTGAAACAAGACAATGACGCTATGAATTCGAGATCACTAATTTATGATAAGTCGTTATGTGAGTGAATAATTTACAAGTACAAATAATTTGCAAATTAATAGTCGATCATAACATTATAGCAAGAAATGTTCTACCTGAAAGGACATTTTACAATTCATGCTCCCGTGTCAGAGCAGTTTTGTTGTTTAGAGCGCTGTTTTGGAGGTGATTTTTAGGATGGAATAACTAAGAAAATCAATTTACTGTTCATTTGTACATTTTTCAACAACGGTGCGCGGAAAACACCCCCAACTGGCGACCGGTGTTGTTTACGTTGTATGAATTTGAAAAAAACAACGAACCATATTCTTAATCTGTATGAGTGTCGTGATGTTTAGTACCAGATTCAGCCACAAAGAATTGTTTTCTTTAATGGCGGAATGCTAAACGTTCATTATCAATTTTTCCTACTGTTCCAACCAATCTACGAGCTATGTAAAAAAAATGATTTCAACTCAATTCTGCTAAAAACGTTGAAAAACAGTCTACTGAAGAGGTATGCTAAATCTAAGGTCAATCCACCAATTGGTTATCGTGGTCGCCGATTTGAAGTGCATAGTTTCGAGAAAAATGCGATTAAAGATGCTCCGTATAATTTATATTACTCGGCTAATTTTATGAGAATCATGAAACGGGTTTCGCAGACGCATTCAGAAACGTTTGCAAAAAAATATAGATGAAAAAGAAACCATTTTTGCAAATTTCTGGACAAAAATGCTACCTTAATTTTTTTTGCCAATCAATCAATGTGAGCTAAGACTGTACTCGACTCGCACTGATTGACGAAGATTTCCTTTCTCTTGCCATCTTATGATAAGACAAACACGACGTTGAAGTTTGCATCGTCAATTATTTTTAAAGAATTGACTTTTTAAAGAAAATCACTTTAACCTTTTTACGTATTCTTATTATTGATCGACGACCAAAATTTGCAAAACAAAGCTTTTGGTTAATGAGAAAAATAAAGGAATAAACAAGTATAAAAAAGAAATCGTTGCATTCCAACGATGCAAACTTTAACGTCATCGAACAACAACTATACTTAATGAAAGAAAAACGACTATACTTAAGGGGGGTGGGGGGTACCTTCAGGCGAGGAAAAAATTGCTGATTTCCCGAATTTTTTTTAAAGAAAAGATTTCTTCACCGTTTTCGAGACTTGGGGTATGTTTCATTACTAGTTTTGGCTGTTACATGGTATTTTTTATTTGATCAATCTTTTTAAATGGCGGATGTATGGCACGGTCTTCTAAACTGATTGCGGCGGATATTGTCAGACGACGTGATCCATAGCGTTGGCGCAATTAATGTGAAAAAAAACCACCGAAGATTTTTCTTTCCCTAACACTCATACGCAGAATATGAACCAGTAAAAAGTGAGAAATGTGAAAAATCGATTAAATGCTTTGAAACGAAATCGCTTTAAATCGTTTACGCTTTGTAACGAAAAGATTGGATTTTCCGGAAAAATAGCTACATTTTGCAAAAAAAAAATATTTTCAATAACATTTAAAGTCACGTTTTAGACAATAAGGGTAGAAATATTTCTATAAAATTTCATCAGAATCAGTTGATTAATCTTTTAGCTATACGACACGCCAGTTTTGGAAATGCAGTTTAGAAGACAATGCCATACCTCCGCCATTTTTAAAGATCAATAAAAAATCCCCATGTAACAGCCAAAAGTAGTACTAAAACATACCCTAACTCTCAAAAATAGTGAATAAATCTTTCCTTAAAAAAAATCATGAACGTGAGCATTTCTTTTCCTCGCCTAAAGGTCCTCCCCCTCAATAAAAGAAAAACAACTATACTTTCTCACGGTCCGATTTTTTCCTTGTTACAATGTGGGCATTTAAACATTTTCGTATTGAAGCTGTCTCTTGACTGCACCTATACGGACAACGGTAACTTCAATCGATTCCGCACGCGGACGGAATATTATTTGTTTTCCCCTCACATGAAGATGGTGTCACTCCGAACACAGGAACAGTAATCTGCAGTCGTGCCGAGTATATTTCGTGCATAGTGATAATAAAACTCGATACGAGGTCTCTCAAAGCGGCGATGATGATCCGTCCTGCGTTCGAGTGTCAAGTGATAATATGGTCAGGGAGAAACGAGTCCAGGAGCCAACGAGACCGTCGCACATGGCGCGCACGGAGGGCACAGACACGGACCGCGCACATATTATATTATCCGCGAGGCACTCGCGCTGCTTCCCGTCGACGGGATATCCATCATGGATAATATCGACCTCTTTCGCCGGCATGTTATGCTCTGTGTGTAGGTGTGTGTGTGTGGGTGTGAGTGTGCGCGCGCGTGCCTGCGTGTAGGTGTGTGCGTGTGTGTGCGCGTGCCTGCGTGTAGGAGTGTGTGTGTGTGTGTGCGCGCGCGCGCGCGTGCGCGTGTGTGTGTGTAGGTGTGCGTGTAGGTGTGTGCGCGCGTGCGTGCATGTGTGTGTGTAGGTGTGTGTGTGCGTGCGTGCGTGTGCGTGCGTGCGTGCGTGCGTGCGTGCGTGTGTGTGTGTGTGTGTGTGTGTGTGTGTGTGTGTGTGTGTGCGTGGGTGTAGGTGTGTGTGGGTGTAGGTGTGTGTGTGTGTGTAGGTGTGCGGGTGTGTGTAGGTGTGTGTGTAGGTGTGTATGGGTGTGTGTGTAGGTGTGTGTGTGTGTGCGTGTGTGTAGGTGTGTATGGGTGTGTGTGTGTGTGTGTGTGTGTGTGTACGTGCGTGCGTGCGTGCGTGTGTGGAGGGACTATAGGTGCGTGTGTGTGTATGCACGTACATAAAGCTGCCATAAGAGGACACGATATGCGTGCGGAAAACCTACTGCGGAATACGAGAGGACACGTCAGACACGTACGCAAACGTTCGTGTATCATGAATTCTCTCTCTCCCCCCTTCTCTCTCTTTCTGCCACGAAGATTGACAAAACGCAAACGTGCTGAGGGGTGTAGGGAGAGCCAAGGACCATGCAGCAAGAGCGTCGTTGATTGTACACGTCAAAGACAGGAGACAGCTATCAATAGGCCACATCCCCGTAATGCACTCTCATTCTGATCCCGAGCATTGACAGAAGTGCATTGCCCACTGCTTGACGCACCACATATTCGTATCTGTCATCCATATACGGTATGTTCGGCGCATCAATTTTGATGAGTCTGGATAGCACTATGCAATCTGCTTCATAATGGCCGTCAAGTTTTTTTGGTAGACGTAATAAAACGTGGCGTTGACTTTTCACCGAATCTACGCTAACAGACTCTATTTTCGTGAAGATGAGAATTTATCTGAATTGACTGACGTTTCACGCGGCTTTTTGATAAACAGAATTTTCGGTTCTTTGATGACCGATAGTGAGGGGTGCGCGGTTGAGATCCGGCAATCTCCCGTGTGAAGTGGCTTTGGCCTGGAACAGTACTCGATTGGGTGATTGCTCGCGGCATACTGGCTTGCGCGTGAACTAATGAGCTAAAAGTCGTTCCACTGAGTTTCTGATGACAACAGGACGGAAACTCGGTAAAATATATCTGCTTGTACGGGAAAAGGTTTTTCCGTTTCGCTGTACCCTCCTGCAAGTGCGACGCAGTAGTGCGATGCATTCGAAAATAATGGCTGCGGGCGACACTTTGGGGGGTGGTGCAGTGCTACGGGATATTAAAAATGTTTGTTTAAAATACACACACACGCATGTTCATATATATTTATATTTATTTGGCATATTGTGATGAGAATAGCCAAACTAATGATATTTGTTTTTGTCTTATCAATGCTGTAGTTACTACTTTTTAAATCGAAAAGCACAGTACGAAACAGAGATCATTTGCTTTCCTGCTTTGTGTTAAAGTAAAAATCAATCTACCTATTTTCCAATTGGCATGGTCTTTTAAAAATAGCATAAAAAAAGTATCCACCGATTTAAATTACGTGAATTGACTTGCTCCTGCCTTAAGGGGTTACGTGGGTTTCGAAGCCCCCCAAAAAAAGCATATTTTCTCAATGAAAACTAAAATGTAATATAAAAATTATTTTATTCAAAATGTTAAACACATCAAAGAGCAACATTTCAACAATATTTTAAAAATTTGGGAAATTCAGTTCAAGGGACCTGGTTTCCGGAGACCCCTAAAAAAAGTGTCCTCGTAGTGGTCGGGATAACTCATGATAGCTTTATCTGCAATTAGAACCCAATTTTTTCTATCAGTTGATAAGTACAGCTCGAGATTGAACGAAAAATTTTAAAAAAATCGAAATTTTAATTTTTGGCAGAGTTGTATGCAAAATAGTTCATCTTTTGGTACAATTTACACTACGTATAGCCTTGTAAAATTATCAGTGATCGAAAAAAAAACCTTCGTTCAATCACTGGTCAATGCTATTTTGAAAAAGTGTGCAAAATTTCAATAAGATCGGTGCATTAGGTTTTGATAAATCGTGTCTACCGACTTCAAAAATAGTGTTTTGAGAAAAATGCGATATACCTGCGTCGCTCCGGGCCGGTCTTTCCTAACGGGAGGAATCCCCAAAGGCTCTCTCTCTCCTAGACTTTTACTCCGATTGACTTAAAACTTTGGAAGAATATACTAGGCATATTGTACTATCAGATAATAAAATAAATAAACATGGAATTTTTTTATTTTTAAAACCCGCGTACCACCTTAATATATTTAGATCAAGGGAATCCGAGCAAACAAACACAGGTTGCCGACCACAAATCGTCGGTATCGATTGTGGTGCGGAAAAGATAATTAAATAAACTCAAACACCGCAATAACTCGACTGAAATGATGAAAAACAACGTCGACGAAGCCATTAATTATAGGAATCGATGAAATATTCCAGTCCGGTCAATTATCATATCCCAACGGTTCACAGACGTCCGTAATTTTCTTCCGTGGCATAGTTTACACCTCCGGGTGTATTGAAAAAATTCCAATTAAAGATATGCGACAGCAAAGCTGGTGGAGCAAAAAACGAGAGCTATCGGAAAGAAAAATTCTCAATAAACTATTTTAAAGGGGATATTTTCGCCTCG
This sequence comes from Ophion obscuratus, assembly GCA_964007375.1. NCBI lineage: Eukaryota > Metazoa > Arthropoda > Insecta > Hymenoptera > Ichneumonidae > Ophion > Ophion obscuratus. Next base: position 33,791,232 of record OZ023312.1, on the reverse strand, counting down.
GAGTACGGCATTGGCTGCATTCTGTTTCTCGCTCCACGCTTCTTCAGCAGCCCCGGCTCCTCCTACTCGCTTCGATAAAACGACGTGCCAGAAGGAACGTTGGAGAAATTGCGAGGAATTCAGAATTAGATATTGGTTGTAGGTCGATGGAGAAGCTGGAATAAGGAAGGAATGAACGAGGATGAGAAGAGATCAAGAAGATGGAGAGGCATCCTATATATATATATACATATCCATCTCCAGTGTGGCTTATAGAGAGGTCGATGTCATCCTCGAGTTTCAATCTGCCGGCATCGAGGTGACACCACAGCGCACGTCAATGACATAGAGCATGCTAGGGGTACGATTACTGATTACAAATCGATCATTGGCCACCCGACCAATATAATTGATCCAAGAAACGCCATTGAGCTTCCCTTGGATGACCCCATTGAGACACAACGACGGTCACTTCTACAAAGTATCCTTTTATCAAGAACTGAAGAAACTCAAGCCCAAACTCAACACCAAAAGCATCATTTCACAACGAACGAAAAAGTCATCTTCATAAATGCAGAATCGTACATCTTGGGTCTGTAAGTTTTCGACCTTTTGGGAAAGCAAAACCTCCAATACTCCATAAACCCAAATCGACCATTGGAGTTTGCTTTCCATTGAATGGCCAATGACTACGCGTCGTTTGCCGGGGTATGTATAGTCCATCCGAGTGAACGCATACTGGAGAATGTTCGTAAATATAATACCTTGGTGCTGGTTGGCTGATAGTAGAAGATCGATCTTCCTGATCGATCTAATGGCTTTCGCATCTTCGTATAAGAAGACGATCTCGCCGCGAATCGCAGAGGAATTTCGTGAGCGTGAGATCGACTCTTGGTGGGGTTGAATCGCACACTTTTACCCCACACATACATATTTGGAAATACACACACACATATATATATATACATATTGGTTGCAAGTAAAAGACAGGGAACTAACATAAACGATTTTCCCCCCAATGTAATACGAGGAAGGCTACTTCTACATCGGTCGCCGTATAGCGAGACGAGGATGTGTATACGAGGTCAAGTAGGAAGTGTAAGAAGAGCAGGGCGAAGGCAGATGAAAAAGAGCGAGATGATCCGGGGAAGATTCGACGATGCTGCGGTGAGGTAAATGTGATCGCGTCGCTTCTGCGTTAGGTGCAAAATGAAATTCCTGGGATTAATCGGGCTCTATAATGGCCTGTTCACATCGCAGCGCTTATACCTGTATGGGTCACTTTGTGCGAAATCGGAATTTGATCAGCTACCGAATTCGGTCTCACACATCAATATTTCCGAATATTTCTGTTTGGCCTATTTTAGCACGCGTATTTGTCTACGTGTTCAATCAGCCTTGTTAACTCTGACGTTTTCTCGAAAAATCTCCGCCATTTTGTTGTTTCTGCAAATATAAAAAATCTATAGCCATTAACATACTGAATCTAAAACGATTTGATTTTTTTGTTTCGGATGATCGATCTCCGAGATTTCATCAACAGCGGAGAACTACCATTTTTTAGGACATTTTTTAACTTCCATTTTCGTCTGTAAACAGTGAATTATGAATATTTTTTTTTATTGTATGTCGAAAGTGTATATATTAACAAGGAACATCCCTCAGGTGACTCCCTTCGATTTGGTTGAAATTTGAATATTTTATAAAGCACCGAAAAGTAAGCGATACGTATTTTTTTTTATCGGCGGAAAAACGGTTTTAAGGGGTGAAACCACCCCTCGAAAGAAGGCAGCAAGGATTTTAATGAAACAAAAACGAAAATTATTCTATAATATTCTTTAATATATAATTATTATTTAATTAATTATTCTATAATATATAATTATTCATTATAATTTATTTATTCATTTAATTATTCTATAATATATAATTATACATTCTAATCCGAAGCAATGAAAAATCCACTATAGTGATATTGCAAAAAAATTAGGGGATGAACCCTAATTATGATGAACCACCCCTCTATTAAGGGGTGGTTTCACCCCTTAAAACCGTTTTTCCGCCGATCAAAAAAAATACGTACCGCTTAATTTTCGGTGCTTTATAACATATCCAAATTCAACAAAATCGAAGGGTGTCACCTGAGGGATGTTCCTTCTAAGTGCAACAACTTAATATCAATATCTATAATATAAACATATCAAAAAAATTCATTAAAATAGCCGTTTTTAGCGTCCAAAGTAAGAATACCCCTTAATGCAGTTTCCCAAAAATTTATTTTCTGCTGCTAGAGAAGCATTCTAGTTTGGCGGGTGTTTTCCAGCGAGCAACTGTCCCAATTTATGCATGATCCCTTACCGAGTAATCGAGAAAGCGCAAACGCCAAGGGCTCGCTAGGCTGTTTCTTCTTCTTTTGTTTTGCCATTTTGACAAGCCTGCAGGTGACACATACGTTAGCAACCTTCGGGCGCCGTCACATTTCTCTGTATTCGTTCGAGCCACCCGCGAGATCGAGCAGCAGGGGGGGGAGGGAAGGGGCTACGAATAATGCATAAATTCATCTGATCTTGATTCCATATCTACCGAAGAGGTCGTGAGAAAAATTAATCTATACTGGCTATATATAAGTGACCTACATGGATTTGATCTTTGATGACTACGGAAGGATCCGAATGTTCTTATTTCCCCCCACGATGATGGACCTACAGATCAAGATCTCCCTCTATCCGTCTCTTTCCATCTCTCAGTCAATACATACACGCTTCTTCCCTACGGTCCCGGGCGAAAAAGTCACATCATTAATTATGAAGACGAGGGCGTAGGCTCTTTGCCCACGTGTATTCGCTGTGACTCGAGAAGTAGACAAGTTCAATATATGGCCGAAGATGTCAGAGGGAAGAAAACGGGAGAGTATGAAGACGGAGAGAGAGAGAGAGAGAGAGAGAGAGAGAGAGAGAGAGAGAGAGAGAGAGAGAGAGAGAGAGAAAGCAGATGGATACAGAGCCCTTTTCCCTCTTCACGCAACGACGAGATCACGATAACCGTCGTCGCACGATACCAGCCACGTACGAATCCGCTTCTTTGCCCCAACTACGTCCATACGTGATACGAATACATACGAAGCCAGGCGAGTGATGGAAAAAAACACCCCGGAAAAGGGAAAAAAAGAAAATTGGAGTGTGCTGCTTAGGAACGAACGATGTTGGGGGGGAGGGGTGTATTCTTGAAAACCGTAAAGTGTACGTTTCCTTCCAGCATCGGTTTTCTTATACCACCGGGTATCAGGAAGTGCGAGGCGAAAAAGCACCGAGGTTCGATCTTACGAGTGATCACCTTTTTTCTAAAACCCATACGTACCATTTAGATATATACGCATACACGAGCAAACAATATTTTCAAACCGTTACATTTGTTGGGTTTCAGCATTGGCTTTCAGCACATCTGGTTGTTTCGAAGACACCCCTGAAAACGATTTTACACAAATCGGTGATTTTGAGTACAGGATGGTCCTCGAAACGGCCTTCATACAAACGGGCTTGCAATTTATTGAAAGATTGTTTCGAAGCCAACGGAATTGCGTAATATTGAGTATGGGAATGTTCGGCTACTATGAGGTAGTAGATATTCGATGTCTAATATCTTTAGAATCACCTTTTTTCACATATATATACGTTTAAGGGAGAAGAGAGCTATCCACCGTGGAGGCAACGCATTCGGATACGAATGCAGCGAAGGAAAAAATGGCGAGGCTAAAAGTTGTCTGTGCGAATGCACTGCGAGATCCTCCCGGCCGATATATACGTTCACTTGTTTCGTTGGCCTCCTATGGTGGCGAAACCCACACACACACACACACATATATGTATATATATATATATATATATACATATATATATATATGTATATATATATATTTATATATATATATATATATATATATATATATTTATATATTTTTACCTATCTACTCCATGTGCGCTTCTCCATCCGCCGTATCCTTCGATCTACATGTATGCGCGCTTATTGAACGAGAGGATAGAAGATGAAAGCTCGATAAAAACATTGTAAAAAAGCAGAGAGAAAAAAAGTATCGAGGAAGCGTAGAATGGATGGAAGCGCCCTCGACAAACGGTTCCCCGCATTCTAGGAGAATATTGATGCCATTCTATATCCGCGTCTTCGAAGGTTCAGTCACTGTAGTTGCTTTCCGATATAGCTGTCATTCAAATATTCGAAATAACTTGTTACGAAAATAACCGAGAGCCAATGCTTAAACAAACCTTCACGTACAGTGTACAGTGAAAAGAGTTATTCTGAAAAACAATACAATTGTTTTTGTGGTCAATTGCATTTCTTTTTCATTTCATTTTCCGTGATTCATTTGCTGGAAAATATTGGTTTGTTTCGTTTTATCCAATTAGGAGAAAGCTCCAATTTCGTTGAAAATTCATTTGGGGTTTCCGCTACAACGGTAATTGCTTTTGGAGTAAAGCCACAGTAGAATATTAAAAAAAATCGTTTTTTTTCGCTAAAACGTTGCTTTATCACCATAAGAATAAGTTACTATTAGATTTATAGCAAGAGATTTTGTTTTTGACCGACTTTGAGCGTATAACGTAAGCCCACCGCTGGCACGACCATCGAGTACCTAAAACTTTAAACGCGTTTTTCTCGAAACAGCTTTTTTCCAAGTGGCGTGACAAACAACTTGAACAATTTTCACTTGATTTTCTTCAAATTTAAACGTTATATTCCTAATTACACTTCGCAGAGAAGTACGCACGGAATTTCTGATTAATCGAAAACTTTTCATTTTATGAGCAGTTTTGTACGAAATTTTGCACTGAAAATTCATTCAAATACCTACAACTTTTGAATAAAACAATATTTTTAAATTCTGTACGTACGTCTCTAGGTATTCTAATGTAGATTGACGAGAATTTTTGTTTTTTGTTCTAGGTCAAAAATTGTGAATGCTACACGTCAAGCCACGGACCGCCTAAAAGAAAATATTAATAGTCGGCCATTTTGTATATCGAAAAAAAATATACATCTTTTCTAACAGCTTGACATTCATATTAAATAGATGTGTAATTAATTTTATGAGTGAATCACTTTTCCATACGAAAAAAATGTTTAATTTGCACATGATTTTATACCCGTTACTGTACCGTAGCCTGACCCCTTGAGGGTGCAAAAATTCGTTTTTCTCTGAAAATTCATTCAGCTACGATTTTTGTACGTTCCGAGTTATTTTTGCGGAGATCAATGAATATTTTTTAGCAATCATCTCCAGTGTTCCCTCCGTATGGTCTCGCTGTCTTTCGCTATCCCACCTCTAACGATTAACCATCCGTTACTTCACAATTTTCAGTGCTTGAGAGACCGCCCCTGAGTCTTGCCCACAGCCGCCCTTTCCTGTGCACTACCGTATCGCATTTCCACGAGACTCCAGACAAACGACCTGTGCCAATGCAGGTGGCTATATTTTTGCCGAATATCAGTTGCGTTTTCATCAGAAACGCAGTAGAAGTGCCTACGGCCCAGTAGTCAGCCGGCAAGCCATTTCATGGCCTAACGGTCGCTCAGCCGAGTATTGGAAGATCGCAGAAACCGAACACGCGGCCACTGCCGACTGCGACTACTTGCTATAATAAATAAATTATTTCCACGCTCTCTTTGCCCACGTAATTTCCTCTTATATCATTTTCCATCTATGCAATGTGCATGAACGCGTGTGCGACGTCGGGATTTTCGCTTCTCATTTTTACTGAGCTTCGGGCTGCCTGGCGCGCCTTTGGTACGTGTAACCGGTCATTTGATAGCTACCGCACGCGGAAGCGTGTTATACACCGGTTGTTGGACTCCGTATGTTAAATTATACAGGAATATACGGAAGGTGGCTATGGGTAGTGAGTCGGGGAAGAAGCAATGGCAGCCTGGAAGGATAAAGAAGAAGAAGAAGAAGAAGGGCAAGAGGAGAAAGAAGAAAGGTTACAAGCGCGTTATGAACAAGAGGAAGGGAAGATAGGGAAGGAAAACTCCAATGCCTTGTACGCCTGCAACTTCATGATGCGTTCCAACTGTGCATACAGAAATGCTATATCACATGTACAGTAACTCCAAGATGCGTCTCCACTATGGAGCCTTGCATCGCTGTCGTACCGAGCACTGTGTTGTGTTTCCCGCAGTAAAAGTGCGGAAGATACGTGGACAATAATTACGTGCGCCTTCTCGGAGCTTGTTAGAATTCTGTGGTGTTCTTGCGACATGGAAAACACGTAGCTTTTACGAATAGAGGTCCATATATGCGCAACCCGAGTCGAAATTTTCAGCCTCTTTTAAAGGCCTTTGATCCTATGTCAGCCTCACTTGAGTCTATTTACTGCTAGAAGTCCTACTATGGGTCCTGACATGCTCTTCCTTTGCTGCTTACCTCCTGCATAGGCCCTTATACTCCTACCTAACCTAGCTGAAGCCGTTGCAGCTCCTCTTTTGCTGCTAGAAGTCCTACTTTGGGTCCTAACATGCTTTCCCTTTGCTGCTTACCTCCTGCATAGGCACTTATACTCCTACCTAACCTAGCTGAAGTCGTTGCAGCTCCTCTTTTGCTGCTAGAAGTCCTACTATGGGTCCTAACATGCTTTCCCTTTGCTGCTTACCTCCTGCATAGGCCCTTATACTCCTACCTAACCTAGCTGAAGTCGTTGCAGCTCCTCTTTTGCTGCTAGAAGTCCTACTATGGGTCCTAACATGCTTTCCCTTTGCTGCTTTACCTCCTGCATAGGCACTTGTACTCCTACCTAACCTAGCTGAAGTCGTTGCAGCTCCTCTTTTGCTGCTAGAAGTCCTACTATGGATCCTAACATGCTTTTCGTTTGCTGCTTACCTCCTGCATAGGCCCTTATACTCCGACCTAACCAAGCTGAAGTCGTCGCAGCTCCTCTTTTGATTGCGTTTGGACCTATCGCGCATTTGGCTGTTTCGACGAAAGGAGGGTGGGGATGGTCGCATTCGAAAGAGGGGGTCTGATAGTTTTCAGTAACCATCATGCGTTGGACTAGGTAGGACTAGGCGTTCGACGTAGAGGCGTACTTTTCCAATGGCTTTTTCATTATCTCCACCCAGCGGACCTTTCGCATTCGCTTCAAACTTACCCCTGCAGCTCCAGCAACTCTCCAAAGTGGAAGAAATGGATCTTCAGCAAACAGTTGCAATATTTTTTATAGGAATTGCCCTCACGTATGCATGTATACGGGGATCCCTGTAGCAGGCACGCATGCATACGTATAGGTGCTAGCATACGTGTATTCTATGAAACATTTCCATTAGCCCTCCCTTATGGCCAACTCCCCCGGAATTACCCTATCTGACATGTTCATTTTTACAAGCTTCTATTTAACTTGCTTCGTTCGTGTTTCTGTATTTCCGGTTAAAATCTTGTAACCCACTTCAAGCACTTGCCGGCATTCGATTGAGCTGGAATTTGGCATACCTATGTAACTTCGGTGACAATGCGATAATATGGTACCATGGGGCTGGTTTGATGATGGAGGTGGAGGGTGGGCAATGCAACTCCTTAAAAGACTACACTACGACAGTTGAATTTGTGCTCATTTGTTTTGTTATCATGAGCGCACTTTTCATTACACATGATAACGAGAGTCCGATAATGGTGATGGGAGGTGGGAACTGAAATGTCCTAATAACAAATGGCAGAATAATCGAGTTTGAGCTCATTAACTTTGTTGACTTGAGCACTAGTTATAATTACACTATCATAAAGTCTCTCGCCAAATCTTTATAACCTAAGGCAAGGTTTTTGATTATGCGGATGTCTAAACGACATGGGGATCTGGTGTGGCAAATAAATAAACAAATTCCAGTACTATAAAGTATAAAATAAAATAAACGTAAACGACTTTTTAAAAATAAGCCTTTATTTAAAAGGCACCGTACTAGAAAGTAAAAAATAATGTTCCGTAAAAGTGAAAATCACAACAGAATAACTACAAAAAAGTTCCTCTCTTGGTCATTCATCATAGGTGCAAGTACTTGAAAGATACGTAGATATTTAAAAAATATGAAATATAAATTTTAAACGTTTGAGGCATCAAACGTCATAAGTACTAATACTACTTTACAATTTCTGAAAAAAGCCTTAAGCTTTTAAAATGTATATTTCTCATTTTTTAAATATCTACATTTATTTACCTTTTAAGTACTTGCACCTATGATAAGTGAAGGAACTCTTTTGTAGTTATACTGGTTTGATTTTCAATTTTACTGAACATTATTTTTTACTTTTTAGTGCACGACCTTTTACATAAAAGCTGGTTTTTAAAATGTTTTTAACGTGTATTTTTTCCGATAGTATCATACATTTAGTACGGTAAGTCCGGGATAGATGGCCACAGTTTATCACGGATCCGTCAAAACTAAAGTTCAGACAATTCTTTCCATATCTCTGTTTGTAAATACACATTTATAATTTAACATCAAGATAATTTACTTAAAAAATATATATATTCATGAGACCAACCTTCAAATTAGTATTTTTTTAAATCACGGTCGGCCATCGCCCTCGTACTATCCGGGTGTGATGACCATAGGAGTAGAGGAACAGCAGGTACTCAATTGTACTCTTGGTTTTATCTTTGGTTTTATGTTTTGGTTCTTATTTTTTTTTTTTTCTTCTGGCTACATCTAGAATATTTTTTGTCATTGTCCTTCTTATATCATCTTTCTAAGGTCTTCCTGGGTCTTTCGTATGTTCTAACGGCCACACGAACCGACCATCCATCATTTTTTGCAGCACTAATAGCTGCTTTTAATGGTTCTTCAGTCCAGTTCCCATGCAGAGCAATTGCTTTTCTCTCGTATTCATTAGGCATCTGAAACAATTGTCGAAAAAATAAATGATTTGAATACATCACAAGTAAATAGCATGATCATCATACACAGACTGTACGTGACCATCTCTCGTAATCTTCCGGGAGAGATGGCCACATCTATAATGTAAGCAAGTAGAAACAATACATGCAAAATCTTGCGGTTGTAACAAAGCACTGCTCGTTAACTATTAACGAAATACAAAAGTGACCATTATTTTTACAAAATACCATCACCACACTATAAAACGGGAAGTATTCAAAAAAATTTAGCGGTTGACAAAACAATGAGAAACGATTTCACTTACTTTTTCGTTTTTTTGCCAAACTTTTGCTCGTACACTTATACCTGCGCACGACGCGAAGCGAATTAAGCAGTAACAGATGATCCTGAGTTCAGAAGCTTGTCAAATTTAGGAATTACGCTAAGTTTAGACGCTTGTCAAAATGCAAAAGCATTTTTCTTGTTTTTCCGGATCTAATTTGTTTTGTTTTCTCCAATCGCAATCATTCTACTTGACACTACTCCCCGAATGCTATTTTCTTGAATTATTTATCATTTTTTATGCAAAAAGGTCCAAGAAAAGCGGCTGTGACAGTATCCAGAGACACCACTGACATCCAGGACACGATGAAATTACAAGAGTTCATAAACCATACAGAACCCAACAAATATTCTCTCCAATATCCACCATGTAAATGTTAACGATAGCAAGTGCTTTCAAGGTTGAATCGATAAATCGAGAAGCTTACACAGCCGGAGTATGCACCGCGTCCGAATTCCCTTCGTACTTGCATCTCCCTGTTCGCTCAAGCATCCACCCAGTCGCTAAATTCTCGTTCTCGGACTCTCCAAATTTCGTTGCATCGCAGATCATTTCATACTGATGTGAAAATCAGCGAGAGCGAGTCTAAGCGTCCCTGTTCATTCGATCATGTGTGGATGATAAGACGCGTGTTGTACGTGATGCACAGCGTAAATTTAAACTATGCGCAGACAGATTCGTGCCTTTTTCCATGCCCTTCGAGATACGCAGATCGGCGGAGGAGATATGAACCAGACAGACTTACATACATATATTCCTACATACGCACATACATATATTTATGTATATGACAAAGGGATCCACATTGAATCAGTGAGTCAGAGTTCTGTTCGCACTGTCCGATGCGATTAGAGCTTGACAATGAACGCTGACGATCCTGCGTTTCTCGCCGCTAGTTAACCGGGCACAATAGTGGTATACTAGGAGATCGTTGGGTATACAGAGTGGTGAGAGAGGGAGAGATAGAGAGAAGTGAGAGACAGATGAGTGAGTTAGTACCATGGGGTTACATAAGCTGACATGCATATAGTGCATATATATATATATATATATATATATATATATAAATGTATAAACGACAACCAAAGAAACGGGCGTAATCCCAACGCTTGTCCATTTTCAACCCTGCCCATTTGTTCACGAGCACTCTGCATACACATACGTGTCGTGAAGAGACAGAAACGCGAGGGGTCGAAGGGTGGAATTCATGCTGTACCCAGTGAAATAAACATTCGACAGCATATGTCCGATTAGATCGGAACAGGAGAACGAACGGGCGAGTTGGACGGCCCCCCGATGTGTTCGCGTGCCTGCTTTCCGCATTGGGGAAGTACCGACCCCCCCCCCCCCCCCCCCCCCCCCCCAAAGGGAAAGAGAGAGTACAGTGCCGCATTGTCAATCCACCTGATCTCTGCTGCTATCGGGAACAGAACGCAATGGCATATATACGAATGGTATATGTGCGAGGAGGGAAGGGTGCTGTATGTATATGCATTGGGAAATGAGAGTGAGACGAAGTGATGGAGGGGCATGGAGAGAGAACGCGGAAAGAGAGAGAGAGAGAGAGAGAGAGAGAGAGAGAGAGAGAGAGAGAGAGAGAGAGAGAGAGAGAGAGAGAGAGAGAGAGCGAGGTTGAAAAAAGGCAGCAGTAGGGTGCAAGTAACCCCTTGTGCATTGACCTCGCCTTCTTAAAACGAGATGGGTCTCCCATCGCCCAAATCTGTAATGTTCGAAATGAGAGCGCTTGCGCTTATTTCGTGTAAAGATGTGTGTGCGTGTGTGTGTGTGTGTGTGTGTGTGTGTGCGCGTGTGTGTGTGCGCGTGTGTGCGTGCGTGCGTGCGTGCGTGCGTGTGTGTGTGTGTGTGTGTGTGTGTGCGCGTGTGCGTGTGCGTGCGTGCGTGCGTGCGTGCGTGCGTGTGTGTGTGTGTGTGTGTGTGTGTGTGTGTGTGTGCGCGCGCGTGTGCGTGCGTGCGTGTGTGTGTGTGTGCGTGCGGGTGTGTGTGTGTGTGTGCGCGTGTGCGCACGTGTGTGTGTGTGTGTGTGTGTGTGTGTGTGTGTGTGTGTGTGTGTGTGTGTGTGTGTGTGTGTGTGTGTGTGTGCGCATTAATATGCTTGTGAAGGTGACATGCTGACAGTCTAAATCCCGCTTTCCACTTTCTCGGATGATTGACTCGGGAAGCTCGTGTACTAATCGCACCTCACGTAGCCTTTAGTAGCCCCTATAAGCACGTATGGGTGGATATATGGGGTAGGGTTGCTTCAAGCCGTTATAGCTGTGTACTGTTGGCTATCAGGAGACATGGCTGTTTTGAGGATCAAAGTTAACTTTTTTCGAACCATACAGTTGATTTTGGCAACCGGACAGTCCTTGAGATGACATGTATCTGAGTATGATTATTCTTACCCTGCCGGGGATTGAGGAGACTTTGGGGGTTACGTGAGGTTGGGTATGGGACGATAGGCCACCAGGACGGTCCTTGAAGTCGAGCGACTTCAAAATCACGTCGCCATACACACACATATGTATACATATATATACGAGCAAGTAAGATAGAGGTATGCCTAGAAGGTAGAACATTGCACACACTGCAGGAGATAATTAATCGGCATAATTAATTGCTCGCGTCCCCGTCGTCGTTCTCCTCTATTTCCGCGGGATGAGAGATTCTCCCCCACCAATCGCGACAGCGCGCAAGCTGCGTGCGCTACACCAATGTAAGATAGGTATAGCTCGTCAACTCTGTACGTGAAGTTTCAGCAGCTCCCACACATACACACAAACATACGAAGGCGGGTGTATCGGCCGATAAACGTAAAATAGGATGGCTTGCTTTGTAAGTCACTCCGCCTATCAAGTCGCGGGAATCACGCCTTCCGATTAGTCAGGCTACGAGAAAATGATACATCGAACAAGCGGACCAGCTACTGAACGCGAACAACTATCGAGTAGAACTGATGCAATTAGTCCTGTATTCGTCGTTACTACAACCGTTATATGGAACCACAATAATTAAGGGGTTAGGTCACTCTAGAATTTTCGAAAAATCGTTTTTTTTTTCATCAAGCTGAAAAGAAATGCAAGAGCAGGACGATTATCTGGAAGGCCAATTTCATGGTGCAGGCATCGCAGATCAAAGGTATTGCAAAATTGTTCATGATTTTCTACTACGCAAAACTTTAAACGCGTTTATCTCAAAACTGCATTTTTTAAGTTGGGCGGAAACTTAACTCAGGCAATTTTCAACCGATTCACTCAAAATGTTGAATATGTCTTGAAAAATACATTGTCTGTGGAAGTACTTAGGATTTTTTTATATTGCATAGTTCATTTGTTATTAACAATTATCTGACGATCTTTTAGGCAAATTTTTCACTTTCCACTTTAGAAGTGCGCCATTTGGCCAAAAATCAATATATCGAAAAAAATCCTTCGTACTTCTATAGCATTTATTATACATAATCGAAAAAATTTCATTGGCTCATTATAATTCAAAAGTTTCAGGAGCTGTTTGTCCGGCCGTGGTCCCTGGAAAAACGGAAACGTCATCGCAAAAACGCTGCACAGCCGCCATTTTGAAATTAAGAGCTTTAAAAAAATTATTGTATGCAGTCACTGATACGTATTATAATCACCCTTTTTGTAATATCGATTTATTTTGTAGTTGTTCTGAAAAAGAATCCCCAAAAAGCCTATTTTTGGGCCTCTAGAGTGGGCCTTGAGGATACGACTGATTCAAGGTCGAGTTAGGTACAACCGCAAGTCTGATGTGATTGACTTTCGAAGAAAGCTAAAGTGTCAAGCAGAGAGAAAAGTCTGCAGTGTCTACAACAACAAATGGGGTTAGAGATATCATGCTACAAGTATACAGTGGGATTTTCAAAATCAGCAGAGATTTTTACAACGGATCGCACCCTTTTTTATCATCCTGAAATTTGAAAATAGAATATTTTCAACTTTTTTACCGGTTCGGGGTTTTCGTCGGGGAGCTGATTTTTCAGTAAGCTATTAGCGCTGTGGCTATTTATCCTATTCAAGTCAACATAGCAGTTTCCTAAAAGGATTTTCACAGACTTGGAGAATGGCGTTGGACCCAGCCCGATATCTCATTTCCTTCCGATTTGCAGAATCTGCGCAAATGTGATTTTCCGATTGGTCATAACACGGCTGCTAATTGTTGCAGAGCAATCATAATATGATTGCCAAAAGAACGTAGTTGGTTTTACTATATGATTCCTCAATGGGCATTTGACCAACTTAGAGAGTCGCATTGGCTCAATCCCGATATCTCATTTCCTTCCGCTTTGCAGAATCTGCGCAAATGTGATTTTCCGATTTGTCATAACACGGCTGTTAATTGCTGCAGAGCAATCATAATGTGATTGCCAATAGAATTTTGTTGGTTTCACTATATGATCTTCCACAATGGGCATTTGACAGATCTAGAGAGTGGCGTTGGTTCAATCCCGGTATCGAATTTCCTTATGATTTGCAGAATCTGCGCAAATGTGATTTTCCGATTTATCATAACACGCCTTCTAATTGTTGCAGAGCAATCATAATATGATTGCCAAAAGAACGTAGTTGGTTTTACTATATGATCTTCCGCAATGGGCATTTGACAAACCTAGAGAGTGGCGTTGGCTCAATCCCGATATCATCTCATTTCCTTCTGATTTGCAGAATCTGCGCAAACGCGATATTTCAGTTGATCATAAGCAGCTGTTAATTGCTGCAGGGCAATCATACCATAGCTGTCAATAAACTGCAGTCAGTTTTATCATATGATCTTCCGCAATGGGCATTTGCATACATTTTTATGCAAATGCCACGGACTCTGATTTTCCATTACATGTGCGTGCAGATGTCTTTTTGCACGCTATATCGTTGCCGATCCATCTGCCGATAAACATTACAGTAGCTTCCGATATATGTACATCGCAGTTGCTCATTTTGATAATATTCAAGATGTGGCTCCAAATGAGATGCCTGAAATGATGTGAATCCTCCACGTGCATAACATGGGCACGTTTTTCAGCAAGAAACCCTGACTGATTCTTCACTTAGCCACTTGTTCCTCAAGAAGGATCAAGCGAGTTTAATGTTTTTTCCATGCTATCACAAAAATGCGACGGCAATTATGGCATAGATACGTTGAGTTGCGGAAGGAAGGTGCGAACGTGGCGGCAAATAATGTTACATCCGCAGGCGTTGAGTGTCTCTTTTCTTTACCTCCCGACGGGAGCAGTCACCAGAAGCTAGCTCGCCACTCGCGTTTGTTACACCGTCGCATGCGTGTGGCCCGTTGCCGAATGCAAATTGAGTTCCCTCTCGCCCGGTCTATATACCGGGTGTACCTCTTATCTCTGCCATCAGAAATAACTCGGTAATTATCGACGTTACAAAAAAAATGAATCCGACAAAAGTTGTATGTTGTGAAGGGGGCCATCAAAGGCGACCAATATTTTTTATTTCGCTGGAGGCGCCGGAGGAGACGGTGGAGGCGCTGGAGGAGACGGAATGGTACATTTTTTTCGACCATCTTGAGGAGCACCTCAACCCGCATAAAAAACATTAGGGGTCAAATTCGTTCAAGAATTTTTATTTCATTTTCAATAGGTGTTCAAAATGACCTTGAACGACTTTGACCCCTTAATGTTTTCTTATACGGCTTGAGGTGCTCCACAAGATGGTTGAAAAAAATGTACCATTCCATTTAAAAAAGTGGAGGTGACCTTCACTGTGCGTCAGCGGCTCGACCGAAATAACAAAAAATTGGTCGCATTTGATGGCCTTCTTGACAACGTACAACTTTGGTCTGGAATTTTTTTTTGTGACGTCGATAATTACAGGGTTATCGCGAGTGGCAGAGATAAGAGGGACACCCTGTATACATACATATATATATATATATATCGCATCGTATGATATTCACGCCCGAATCGCAGGTGCGGACGCTGCGCCGCGCCTGGAGAATCCTGCAGCTGACAAAGAGACGGTGAGAGGGCCAGGAGCGCGAAAGAAAAGAGACGAAAGAAAATAAAGAGGCTTTGGCGAGTTTTCGACTGTGGGAGGGCTATGTGCGAAACGAAAGGAGGCAAAAACCAAGGGACCTCGGTAATGTACACTCGTAGCATAATTCAAAGAGGCTACGAAGAGCTTTTTTAATGCCCCCCCCCCCCCTCTCTGGCCGTATATACTTCATTTCTGCCGATGCCTCCACTGAGGAAAAAAATCATTGATCCAATATCATTGGTGTTATTGAATGAAATTTCGTTGATTCAATTGTAAAATTATTGGGGTAAATAATCGGATTTATTAGTCCAAACAAAACGCTATTGACTTTAATCACATGATAAAATTAAACGTTTTTTTTTTCATTCCAAAGATATAGTGTTAGCCGAGATCAATACATTATTGAAACTATCTAAAAAATGATCGCGAACAAATTATATAATTTTGAATGCATTTTCTGCAACCAACAAAAACAGCGTTTCGATGCATACATGATTATTGTTGATTCGAGTACACAAGAAAAATTCAATTTCGCTCGTTTGATTCAGATAAAATTTCTATTGAGTAAATATGTTATTTTATTTTCTTTCACCATATCCGATATTGATTTCCAAGTACATTATTCGTTAAAATATTAATATTTTATTTTTATTGAAAAATAACAAGCAAATATCTGAATTGGTTAAAAAATTATACAAAAATAAAATTTGTTTCTTCCGCATTTGGTTGAAAGAATTCAACCAAATCATGGCCGAGCGCCAGCGAAATTATAGGTGTGAGGAAACCCGTAGTTCTCGGAGTAACCGCTAGAAGCCGCACGCGCGCTCGTTTCTCGTAAGCGTAGCGCGAACCGAAAATCTACTTGAACGCCGGAGAAACTCTAAAGAGTATCGCTCCTTGGCCTGTGGCTAAAATCAAAGTGTAGTATCTGTTCTTATCAGTTGAATATCTCATACTCTCTCCATGGATATTCCATTGGATATCTGATATTCTCTCCACGATTATCGTGGATGATCATTCTAATGCTCACTTTTGATTTAAGATTTAAAACAAATTGAAAAACTTACGTTCCATGGCAAATTCGTTTCGATGCAGTAAAGAAATAATTAATTCTATTGATTATATTTTTGTACGAAATAAAAAATGTTGTAGCAACCGCTTAATTACTTCATCCATACATCTACGGATTGTATATAGAATGATTTCAATAGAATATAAGTTTATTTGAAGGATAATGTAGATATTCAGAGAAGAGAATAGCTCTTTCAAACAAAATAATATGTTATTGAAATCAATCACATTTTCTAATATTTTATAGTATTGTAACAATCTCATATATCGGTGGCACTCCGCAGCAGCACATTTATTTGGATCAAACAGTATATTTTTTTGATTCAATTGGTTTTTTTTTCTCAGTACTGCGTTTAATTTTCCATCGCTTCGTCCCACTGTTCTCATTTCAGGTAGAAAAATGCATAAGGATAAGCATCCACGTGGCGATGGTAACGCGCTCAACAGAAGCTCCCCCCCCCCTGCAGCCATTGCCAATCTTTCATATTTGCGTGTAAGCGCGACCATTGTGAAATAAGTAACAGATAAAACGGAGATGCAATAAATAAAGAATCGAGCAGTCCTGGGGAACGTAAGCTCGTGGGAGTATTCATTCTCAGCGATGGAGAAAAAAGTTTGTAAGAACGCGCGAGTATTAGCTCGTGCCGCTAATTTAATTACTCCAGCGCCTGCCCTCTCCTGCCCCGCCCCTCATACAAAATGAAATTGTTCCGTACAAAAGTTTAACGTGGCTTCGTTACGGCGAAACATGTCAGTAGTAAACCTACCCGCGATCGTGAAGAAAGACGAAACAGGCAAGGCATAGATGAAGAGAGAGAGAGAGAGAGAGAGAGAGAGAGAGAGAGAGAGAGAGAGAGAGAGAGAGAAAGACAGACGGAGAGAGAAAAGTGCGATAGAGTACGGGAACATTCTTGGCACCAGGGCATCGACGCGGATAACGTCGACTCGTGCGGCCATTGCAATATTCCTGAGCTACGAGAAATGCTTCAGGCACTTGACGAAACTTTATTTATAGACGTTCGAGCAAGAATTGCTCAACCTACGACGAGAAACTTGCACTCCGTTTATCCTTCCACCGTGTGCACGTATACATCGAGGCGTTTCACGGCTAGTTTCCTATACATTTTACTTTTCGATACTTTACGCACGTTGAAAGTGTGCAGTTTGACGTCACATCAGTGTACCTGGCAAAAAAAGATGACCACTCTATCTAAGATGTCATATTTGACATAATTGTCATATTTGACATTTGAATATCATTCGTTAGACGCGATCATCGGCCATGTCTCTCTCATTGGCAGTCGCATCTTCCAGGGACATTTTGTGCATCGGAAGGAAGAGCACCGAATGTAAAAATTAAAAATAGCGAGTGGAGGATCCTACTGAAAACATCGCATAAACGAAAGTACCCTCAAGTTGTGGCATCGCTGATTGAACAGATCGAACCATCAGTCTCCACGTGAACATTGTGATCGGCATGGTCATCCTTCGAAAATTCGCGTAAAGACCCTCAACGCGGCAATTCAGACTCCTCAAATAATCCAGACTCCTCCTCCACTTTTTCATCGTGGTTTATTGGACAAATGCAGCTCAGTGGATACGAAAAAAGCGTCAAAATCGAAAAATTCAACATTTTCGTCATCTTTCGCTTAAAATTACGACGGGAGATTTTTGGGGATTTTTTTTTTGGGAAAAAACCAAGTGAGCCCACTAAACATTGAGGTATCTTTTCATGTATATTTGAAATGTATAACAAAAAATTCAACATGAAAAAATTAATGACTGCAGATTTATCAGCCTGTTCCATGTGCGTCTTGCCACTGCAGTCCCCAATCGGCGGGAAAGATGCAGCTCGTAATTCTTGACTGAACAAAAAAAACCAATAAAATTTCCAATTGTCATATATTTTTCTTCTGCGTGAATTTAAAAAAAACTGAAAAAATCGTGAAATTATAACTTTTCTCAGGTTTGAAAAAAAATGTTAAAAAAACACTTAATTCACTCAGACGAGATTTTCATACTGAAGAAAATAAACTTTGGTTTGGTTCAATAGGTCGTTTAGTTTTTTTGCTATCATGCCCGCCAATTTTCGAAAAATCGTGAAAATGAAATCTGGAGAAAAAGCGCTTCAAAGTTTTCGATAGGAGGAAATATCAATATCAAATATCAATCGCTTCTCTGCTTTTGGCTTTATATCTTCGAAAATATTTACAATTGGCCTCTGTAACTTTGTAAATATATTATTGGATAGTTTATCTATCGAATTAAGCAATAAAAAAAAAAAAAACTTTTTTCGGACCTTCTAATTCAGGCTCCGGCCTTAAGGGGGCTATTGATATAAAAGTTGTTACACTTAATAAATACACTTTCGAAATACATTTTTTTTTAAATTCATGCATTTATGTAAGCCAAACAAACTTTAAACGCGTTTTTCTCGTAACAACGTTTTTCGACGGCTTCTTGATCAAATCTTCGAAACTACTGAACCGATCCTTATGAAATTTTAACCACATATTCCTTACAACTATAGCTATAACGCATATCAAGGATTTTCTTAATTTTAGTATTATCAATCTTCTTTTTGCCAAAAACGGTGAAAAAAAAACAAGTTTTTTTTGTTCTTTCGAAAAAATGTCCACCATTTGTTATATTTGCATATATCAAAAATCGTATGACATGCGCTATAGCCAATAACATACTGAATCTAAAAGCGTCTGATTTTTTTGTTTCGGATGATTCATCTCCGAGATTTCATCAACAGCGTAGACCTACAATTTTTTTTAAAACATTTTTTTAACTACCAATTTCGTCTATAGATAGTGACATAAATTAATTTTTTTTAAATTCACTTCGAAAGTGTATTTATTATGTGTAATAACTTTTATATCAATATCTACATATAAAACCAATACAAAAATCATGAAAACAGCCTTTTTTAGCGTCTAAAGTGAGACGACCCCTAAACTGGACCATCCATTGCAGAGCAAGGCCTTCTGCTCTTTCACTGCCGATATCAATAACGCCGTTGCTGCGTCATTCATGAAGGTCTAAAAGCAAGCGAAATTTTGACGGCGCTCAATCTGCTCAATTCGCGCTGCTGGCCTACACAAGTACAAAACGAGCAAGCACAACCCATGTACTACTGCCCCATATATATCGATGTGTGTATACATATAAACGCACGAAGCGTAGTTACGTTACGTAGGACGCGGCCATCACAATGAGGGGTAGGAGCCTGCTTCCTTCCACCCCTCTGCCCTATCGGTATATATAGTACATAATAGGTAAAGCTAATATGTGCCAACACTTATACTACATAAATACAAACTCATACAGAGAGGTAACCGAGTGACGTATATATATATATATATATATGTATATATATATATGTATATATATATGTATATATATATATAACGTATAGCATTGATTGAACAAATATACACAGTATCGCTTTTAATCGCATTGCCACATCTGTTCGCCTGATTTATTCCGCAATAACCGACGAGGGCAGGGGAGAGCATGGTAGATACTCCACGTGGAGGGTGCAAGCCCCCAAGACGGATATATCCCGCGGTACTGAACTCCTCGAAGAGTTCACGCTCCAACGGGAAATGCGCGATATTGCCCAAAATCATGACGTTCATATCGCGTACTGAAAAAAGGTCCGCAACTAAAAGTACCTATATACCAAGTATATGTAATGGCAAACACGTAAGCGCAATTACGCGAGGCTTTAAGAGGAACGGTACTTGGGGCGAAAATGCTGCGGGATTTCAGAAGTGAGTAGAATGGAGTCTTCGTTACGAAGGGTGGCAGAAAAAAAAGGTGACCGACTTGGTGGTGCGTATAAAATTATACCGAGTACTCTAACTTCCTCGCACATAAAAATAAACATATATGGAAGCGTATAAAATCGTTCAGAGCACGGAGGTTTCTCGTAAATCGTTTATAATGCCGAAGTTTGGGGGTGGTAGTTTGCAAAGTTCGGAAATCATCTTACGTAGAGTGCCTATTATGACGGTATACACTGAAGGATATATAGGTCTAGAAATGAATGTATTATTTGTATGTAGAGGGTATGTGTGTGTATGGCTGTGCATAACTGTAATAAAGATCATATTATGGATTCGTAAGGTACGACGGTGGAAAACGAGTTGCCGCGTGAGATCTTATCGAAATGGTAGAGAGA
>OZ023312.1:33767885-33770559 GCA_964007375.1 Ophion obscuratus | reverse complement strand
CGCGGCAAAGTCAGAAATGTAGCCTGCATCGTTAAGATCGTCGCACGATAGCCGCACGATATGATGCGAATCCGGATATATAACTTTTTTTTCGTCATATACGGAGTCCGTATATTATCCGTGCATTCGTCGCTTTGTAGCCCGAGGACAATCGCGATAATTTTCGTCGTAAACAGAAAGATAAAGTGCGGAAAGGGAGCATAAAAAAAGGGCAGAAGCTTCGCATGCCATGCTCGCGACGAGAGGCGCTCGACATTTTTTTTATTCCCATACGAAAATGGATCAGACGATATGTAAATGACCGAAATGTAAATTCGAACGTGAGCCTCGAACTTCCGTGCTGCGACCCTTAAGGTGGGATGGAACTCTGAAACTTTACTCGCTCGCACGTCGTCGTGTTTTTTTCACTCTGTTTTTAGTCCGCCAAAAATGCTGCGTTATTACATCCTTGCGCACCAAAGACGCATCTCATATTTGTGCGGAAGATGTAGCGATGATTGACGAAATTTTGCAACGGATACCCGATAACGTTGAACTTGGAAAAAAAATGAAAGATTCGTCGGTAACAATGACGCGATCCTCGGTAGCCTTTTTCATCCACGGTCCGTGGAGAAATTTGTTGGAGAATTCCCAGATCCTGCTGCGTCCCTACAGGTATTCGATAGGGATGCACGTAGGGAGTCCACATTGGAATCGAACCTGATTCCGCGCTACTTGCCGGTTGCAGTTGTTTGGGTATTTTATATTTGAAATTCGCAACCGTAACTTGTTGGAGCTGCCAAAAAAAATATTCTTTCGTGATCCCGTGCACAAATTTGTTGGGGAGTCCTAAAATGCACCAATATCTCTATAGGGAATTGATAGGCACATCGCACGCCATTTGAGAATTCTTACCACGTTCGAATCGAAAATATGTGAAACGTCACGAAAAAAACTCGGAGTGCTCAAACATAACCTGCGCGCTTCGTGAGTGCGTGTCGGTGTGTGGTGATATTATGCGAAAGTGCATGAAAATAAATAACAATTGATAATTACAGAGGATTTTGAGGAACATGATTCAAATCGATTTTTACTATGTCATTTTTCAACCGATTTATACTTTTTTTAAGGGGCCAGTCCACTTCGGAGCCACGAAAAAAAGCAATTTTCGCGATTTTTTTTGAAGATTTTATAAAAGACATGAGTATAAAATTTGTTGCGCTTGATAAATAAAGTCTTGACATACATTTTTTTAAAATCCATTTTTATTCGATCGATGCAATGATTAAGGGGGTGGTATGTTACCTTGTTAGGAACCTATCTAACCGAGGTGACCTTAGTCCAAAGTCTAAGGATTTCGACTTATCATGGGAAGTATGATTTTTGGAAAATTTCCCACAATTAGGTACTAACTCGTTTGCCTCTTATGTTAAGGGCTTACATACACCTGAGACGGCTAAAAGTAAGGTTATATTTGACAATTTTTGTTGTGTATAAAACTGAATTTTATTGAACAACCATGATTTACATTTCAAAGCATGACATTTTATCTACACTGTGTGAAAATTTGGTTGAAAAATTTCAAACAGTAAAAAAGTCACAGTCGTTTTCCTGGGACCTGTTTTTGTTGACAGCGTTTGCGGTCCCCGACGGGCCTCTGCCATTTTTTATCTAGAAAAAAATTGTTTCTTGAAGTACATAGATAAAAGTAGTACTTAGTGAGACTGAATTTAAAAAATTCATTTTTTTCGGGTCATGGCAGTCACTGGAATAAACCAGGCGATTTTTCGCCTTAAAATTGTTCAATACTTATGATGAAAAAAAAACTGCGACGGGTATCGAAGAAACGGCTTGTTAATTACTAGATTAATGTGTGAAGCATAAATGTGCAAAACTTGACCCCGATCGGTCCAGTAGTTGCGGATATTTATAGTACCGGTTTTTAAAACCTGAATTTCCTTATGAAATGTTCAGGGTACCATTTTGAAAAATAGATCTTTTTGACGTACCCAGGTGTATGTAATTTTAATGCTAATGCTATTTAAAACAAATAAAATTAACAAATGAGGCATTTTTATTTTTTGTAAAATTTTTAATTATTCAAGACGTCTCATTTAGTTAGCTGTGTGGATACAGATGATTGTACTGGTATTTGTCGATTTAATACACACTAAGCTAAGAGGAAAATAAGTTTTTAGCTACCAATTATTGTCAGTTTGAACATTATGAACTTAGCATGATAACTCGAAATCCTTAGACTGTGGACTAAGGTAACCTAGGTTAGATATGTTCCTAACGAGGTGACCTATCATCCCCTTAAGGCTTTGCATCGACTTTCCTAACACCCTGTATATTATGAATCGAAAATTCAACGTACAGAACGCAAAGAGATCCATCAAGAATCTTATCGGATTCTGTTCGAAACTGCGGGATTTCTTTAGGATTTAAATTGAATTTGTACAATCCAATGGGGAATCCTGATGAGAATGTAATGTACGAGCGTGACGTTTCAACGTTGTATTGGACGTACATCGAATTGAATCCCTATACTAAAGTATAGTGATTCAATGCGATGACTAATTGGATCCCTATCAGGAAGTACGGACAAGTATGGGAACCCGATTGGATCCTTACGACAATTTTTGCATTGGGTCTGTTCTTTTTACCCTCGTTTCCGTAATGGCAGCCTGCGGCA
>OZ023312.1:33690385-33762885 GCA_964007375.1 Ophion obscuratus | reverse complement strand
CTATTTAAAAAAAATTGAAAACTAAAAAAAGGGCCAAGTCGTTACTTTTTCTGACAGTCGCCAGTCAACATTTTTTCTTTGTTCTTTGATACCTGTCACAATGACATTCGCATTGATCAAGAAAATTTGTTTTATTTCCATGGGAGCTTTCGAATCACGTCAACCCCTCAACCTTCTTCACGGCCGTATTTAGAGACCCATAATCTTTTGAATTTTTTATTTATTTTTTCAGTTTTTTTCTTTCAACTTCACAAATATTTTTTGTGAAGTCCGAAAAACGCCTGAAATGTAGGCCTCTAGACTAGAACACCGCCTTAAATGCGTTTTTCTCAAAACTATTGCACTTTTTTCGAGACAGCTCGCACGACAAGTTAAAGGGTTTTTAATAATTTCAGGGTCCTTTTTTACCTTTGGAAATAAATACGCTGTGGTATGTCGATTGATCTTTTATTTTAAACATATTTTCATAAACATTTAAATCGCGAAGTTTGATACGAAAGAAAATGTTTTTACTTCGGAAGGAGAAAACTCGTTTTTCTTCCGAAAGTAAACAAAGTAGATCAACAGGCTAGAAGATGTAACATGACAAAAATCTTCTTGGATTTTTCAGATTCATCTTCTCGTAGGGCACTGACATGTAGACCGTGGTAACGTGTATTTTCGACAGAAGCCGAAACACATAAACATATGAATAATTTATTGTTAAATACCAATGAACAATGTAGGACCGAATGTTTCGATTTTCCACGATTCAGCCTTTGAACAAATTCCTGAAAAACGCCAATGATCGTCGAGCTAGAGAACTCGTCATTTCGGTTTCGGAGTAGCGGAATGCAAATTACTCTACAAAAATTATTCTCCGCTTTGTTCGTGAATGCAGAGGGAATTGTTGGGATACCAGTAGTTTTTGGCTGCTTCGAAAAACGTTCGAAATTCCCGACAATGGGAATTAAACTAAATGAAAGGGCCAATTGGAGTGCTCGTCCTCACTGTGAAATGCCAATTGAGATGACACGAATTCCATGGAGGATATACAGGGTGTTAGGAAGGTCGATGCAAAGCCTTGAGGGGGTGATAGGTCACCTCGTTGGGGACATATCGAACCTGGGTTACCTTAGTCCAAAGTCTAAGGATTTCGAGTTATTATGGTAAGTATCATTTTTTGGAAAATTTCCCAAAGTTAAGTACTAACTCGTTTACCTCTTATATTGACGCAATTTTTTTAATAGCATTAAGGGTCTATATACAGTTAAAATTTTCTGTAAATTCTGTAATTCAGTAAAATTATTGTTTTCCTTATTCCTTCGATCAATTAAAAGATAATCCATTATGTTAACGAAATATTTTTGGTTTTTTCATTTTAGATGATCCAGTCCAGAGATATCGTGCTCACCGCAAGACGACTTTTTTAGAGGTGCTCTCGGAGATCGGCCATAGCAGCTTTCAAAATAATCATTTTTACAAATAAAAATGGTTAAAATACAGTTAAAAGTTACCATAATATGTGTACAAATTTTTACGTTAATAGATTCAAAGGTCTTGTCAAGAAAAATTCTTGTAACATCGTTTTTTTGGGCCTCCTGTATAACCCCTTAACATAAGAGGTATTTTTATTTCTGGACAAGTTTTTAATTATTCAACACGTGCCATTTAGTTAGTCGTGTGGATACAGACGATTGTATTGGTGTTTGTCGATTGAATACACATCGAACTAAGACGCAAATGAGTTTTCTAGTTACCAATTATTGTCTGTTTGAACATTATGAACGAGTTATTACCTAATTTTGTGAAATTTTCCAAAAATCACAATTACCGTGGTAACTGGAAATCCTTAGAGTTTGGACTAAGCTAACCTAGGTTAGATATGTTCCTAACGAGGTGACTTATCACCCCATTAAGGCTTTTCATCGACCTTCCCAATACCCTGTATGTACGTGCCCCAGATGAAACAATCCCAGATAAACGTAGCCAGAAATTTTAATGCCCCAATATATTTCCTTTGCGTAGTGTAAAATCAACGGTAAATTGCATAACAGGTACAAGCGATCTACCAATCCGCCTGAAATTTTGCATACAGGCCTAGCATAAGCGAAGCAATAGAACCTTCAATTTGCATCGCCATGTTATCATTTCTGCAAGAGGCCCAATTTCATTATAAAACATTCAGCATCATTTGTTGCTTCGTCTTGGAAAAATAGTGACAACTGCAGCACTTTTCAATGTCGCGGAAAACAGGCGTCCGAAGACCCTTAATTACGCCGCCATTTTGTTGGTCATCCCAATTTTTTTTTTTAACTTGACAGTTATAATAATCTCATGTCCAAATTTGAAAAAGATCAGATTATTTTATCCTCTCTAAAAAAATTCCCGAAAATACCTTTTTTTCACGCCCCTAAAGAGATTTCTCGCCTCAAGTCTGAACGAGCACATCAATTCACACCTCGCGGAAGAACACTCCACTCCTGTCACCTCTAGATCGAATTTTTAACCGGCCGGATTTCATATTTACACAAGGACTCTTTTTTCATACTTCTTCGTTCGTCCTTCTGCAAGTTGACTTGCGCGCACCCCTATCTTTTTCTCTTTTGCTCATCTCGTGACTTTTCATCCGACTATTATTTAACGCGGTGTTTGCCGAAAATCGGAATACTCTCTTGCGCGGTTGAAAGTTCCGAAGTTTTCGCGGGAGTATGAGAAAAGTGGAGAGACGGATTTTACTGTGGTTCACGGACGATTAAGCTCACCGCCGCCGATCGACGATATGTATGTGTATAAATCGTCGTGACGAAGCTGCACGCGTACGTATATGCAGTCCTATTCCGCGCGATTGAAGACACAACTTTTCAGACGCCCAAAGATTTTACTGAATTTTTCAGGATTTTTACAATCATTGGAATGATCATTTGCGTTTTCGTTTCGAAAGGAGTGTTTTTAAAGGGCCACGCAAGAAACGCCAGTGGGATTCGTCTCCAAGAATTGTGGGCGCCTGGCCGCAGGGATGGGTAAATAAGTCACTCTAAGGCGGGATATACATTTACAACGATTAAAAAATTGATTTCTTTTTTTTTTTCTTTAAACGATAGAACTACACCTTTGGCCAAAAGTTTGGGGCAACCTGCAATTTTTCTTTCCGGACAAAAAATGGAATAACTCGGCCAAAAAAAATCGGAAACCGATTTACGAAACGGAATTTTGAAGAGAATAAAGTCAGCTTCAATTTGCTTATTTGATTTTATTTTTTCGATTTTTTTCTGTGCCCGGTACGTAATTTTGAAATGGGCGGTTTTTTACGATTTTCGCACCTTGCAAAATCGTTCGCTGGACTTCGGAAAAATAGAAATCTCGCTATTTAGTGAAATGATCTTTAGTTTGTTAGCTTTAGTTTCTTTTGAAAAAAAATGCAATTTTTGTTCGCAGATAAATTAGTTTACCTTGAAAAAACGGCCGGTTTCCGTAAACCCTGAGGTTTACCTGAGTGAAAACTATGAGGTTTAGAATATTTGTCCTCAGGACTAAAAGTTTTGTTTTGATATTTTGGAGTTGTTACATTTTTTTCAGATTTCTTTGGCAACATTTTTTTTCATCGTTACTTTTGGTTGATCATCGACGATTAATCTAATTAATTTATTGCCATTACATTGAAACGAAGATGTTTTAATGAAAATATCTCTGTTTCAAAGAAAACGGACATAATTGAATGTGTAGTCGTCCGAATTTTTTTTCCGAGATATTCATTTTTTTAATTAAAAAATTGCAGGGTGCCTCGAACTTTTAGCCAAGGGTGTATATATGTAGAATATTTTCCCAAAGTTTCAAAGCGGAATTCGAAAAACTTCAAACGTTACAGCCTGTCAACGCTGTGCCTCACCGCTCGGATTAGGAGCGGGCGTGAACTTCAAACGCGTTTTTCTCAAAACTGCATTATCGAAATTGGCGTACAGGATTACTCAAAAACTACTAAGCCGGTTGAGTTGAAACTTGATAAAAATGTAGATAATATTGGTACCTTCAACTTGACGAGAATTGTTTTTGAAAAATTGGAAAAAAACAACTTTTTTAATCCATATTTTACAAAAATGTTGCCTGAAATGTTGATTTTTTTTTGTAAATGCGTCCCATTCTCTTAAAATTGAATTTTATTCAGTTTAATTACTGTTTAATAGAAACTATACATATTCTAACTAAAAAATGTTCGAATTTTTTTGCAAGCCGACGTCTACGGCACGCTGGACTGCACGCCGATTCGCAACTCCCGCGGCAACCTTGCTGTAACACTCTGCCACAGTTCCTCCATTTTTATTATAAATTGATTTAAAAATTGCTTTGTATACTTAAATATACAATTGTATTTGTATATTTGTAGTTGTATTGTACAATTGTATTTGCAATTGTAGTTGTATACTTAAATATACAATATTAAATATACAATATACAAACAACAAAATTGCTTTATTTTTTCCCGTCTAAATGTATATCCCGCCTTACTTTTTACGCCTTTTTACGGCACTCCCGTGCGTCAAAGCGCTTAAGGGGAGAGTACGGGTTTCAGCGTGAAAAAAAACTCTTTTTTGCGAATTTTTTTCGT
The DNA here is from genome assembly GCA_964007375.1 of Ophion obscuratus. Classification (NCBI taxonomy): domain Eukaryota; kingdom Metazoa; phylum Arthropoda; class Insecta; order Hymenoptera; family Ichneumonidae; genus Ophion; species Ophion obscuratus. The sequence continues at coordinate 33,758,300 of OZ023312.1, read as the reverse complement.
CTATATGGATAGAGTAACTTTATTGAAACCTTTTGTACATTGTTAAGTGTCATTTCAAGAACATTCCGTGAAATTTGTACGCTAAAATATCCACAAATAAGCCGGTGCCGTGTTGTTCTCGAAACCACTTTTTCAAAGTCCGTGTTCACTGCCATTTGAAAACTACTTGACCGATTTATTTCACACTTGGCACACACTTTCTACATATAAAATACCTCCCCCCAACGGTTAGTTTGAGATTTTTTTTACATTGAGGGGGGTTTCCACCCCCAAAATGGCGGAATTTTTCGTGAAAAACAGCACTCTTCACTTTACATGACCACCAAAAATTTAGAAATAAAAAAAAATTATCAAAGCCCGTTGGGGGGAGGACTTGATGATACTTTGACTAAATTTTAATGGTACTTGATTTCAGATAATTTCTAGCTGAGATACAGTGAACACCGCAAATCGTGTTTTTCCAAAGCCGTTCTTGGAAAAGCTTTGTCACCGGTTTGTTTGCGGCTACTTTCGCGTACATATTTTACGGAATGTTCTTGAAATGACACTTAACAATGTACAAAAGGTTTCAATAAATTCACTCTATCTATATAGATGAAAAAAAATCGCAAAAAAGTGTTTTTTTTCACGCTGAAACCCCTGACCTCCCCTTGAAACAGTGTGCAATCTTGTTTCGGTATCGCATATGCGTAGAAAATTCCTGAGTACAAGAGAAAAATCGGAAGTGTGAGCGACAATCAGCGTCTACATGTATCCCAGTTTTCCAACTCGTGGGCTCTGAAATAAGCGGAATGTGTACTGCAACAAGATATAGAAAACGTTGGAGTTTGTTGCTAAGCTCGAAGAGACGCGCCGGAACGAAACTGTTTGGGTGGAAAAGTCGAAGGAGAAAAAGAAATGGAGAAAAGAGCAGGAGAGAGAGAGAGAGAGAGAGAGAGAGAGAGAGAGAGAGAGAGAGAGAGAGAGAGAATGTAAGAGAGCAATAGTAGAGAAGAGAGCACGATGGTAAAGAGGCATTGGCAGAGTGCGAAGGAGATAAAGCCGGAGTAGTAACAGCGCACGAGAAAAGAGAATGAAACAGGAAAAGGAAACCGCGGGGTTGGAAGGGTCCGAGGATTAGCGGTCTTAGCCTTACAGTTTTATGCTTCCCTTGCGTTTTATTGGCTTAACCCCCGGTGGCCGTAGTTATACGCGAGCACGTGCGAGAGAGCCCGCGGAAAAACAATTGAAAGCCACGGAAAAACTTGGCTCGTCTCAAGCCCGACAACGACGATACAAGCGAGACCGAAGGAAGAGAGAACAAGAGAGAGAGAGAGAGAGAGAGAGAGAGAGAGAGAGAGAGAGGAGGCAAGGAAGAGAAAATACAAACAAAAAACGTAAGGATACGAAATAGCGAACCGGAAGTTTTACACCCGTTCTTTTCCCGCGACGCGTGAGACACACGGAAGCTCAGTCGACATTTGCACAATAGAAGAAAAAAAACACGATAGCTAACAGTCTTCTCGTTCGAGCGCATTGCTTGGCAATTCTATTCGCCAAAGAAGCGTTGCAAAAAAAGCGTTCCGCGACTGCAGATTTTTCAATGCATTTCTATTTACTTTTCGTACGACATACCGGCTGAGGCAACAACTATTAGCGGTAGAAATGTTCTCTAACCTATCAAACTTAGGGAAAAAAAATTCCTACAAAAGTTGCATAGTTCGAAGGGCGTCATCGTGTGCTGGCTACGAGGTTCATCCAGGCGGAGGCACTTCGGAGATTTCAAGATCACCTCCATTTTTTCAATGGACCACTAATTTTGTCAGAATTTTGTCAAGGATCTAATGATAAGTGCACACACCAAAATTAAAAATCATGGCGAAAAATAGAGCGGTGTGTAACGCACCCTCTGCCCTCACACTCCTACCTGACGTTTCATCAAAATTATTCAATGTTGCGTTACGCAACAGCTTATAGTTCCAATAACCCAGTGATGGAAAAAAATTCGAGATGATAAATCAAGATTTAATATGAAAAATCGATGGAAAGAACTTTTTTTGTAATAACATAAAAAATGACTAGGCTAATAAGCCTAGTTATTTAAAAATAAAATAACCTAGTTATTTTATATATATTATATTTTGAAATATATTTTATTTAAAAATAAAATTACCTGGTTATTTTTAAATAAAAATAACTAGGCTAATAAGCCTAGAGTCGAATGAATAAACAGTGCAAGCATTCACGCCTATAAAAGATACCGAAAGTGATGGCCACCATTGTCTTTTCAATCACATCGGTCTGTATTAACGAACAGACGCTAACTGAGGTTTCAATAGTTTAATACTGGCATGGAACATCACTTAAGTGTCCACCTCTGATTTTGTTAAAATTCATATAATAAAGCGCTGAAAACTATTGTTACGTCTGTTTTTATTGACGGAAAAACTGTTTTAAGAGAGGAAACACCAACTCCCGAAGAAAGGCAACTAAGAACCTTATGGACTTATTTTGGAAAGCAGTGAAAATTTTGTGATTTACATAATAAATGTGTGTTCTTTTCAATGGAAAGTACGTCAACAGAATTTCCTTCTGGCAGTACAGAATCAAATTTTCCGCAAAACGTTTCCTTATCAAGAGCAAGTTGATATGATCTCCAATTCACGGAGAATGTCACAAAAGTACAACACAATGAATGCGAATCAAATGGCAAGTGTGCATTGAACGTGGTGGCCATCACTTTGAGCACCTTTTACAGAAGTAAGTATTTGCACCTTTTTTTTATCGATTCGAGGCTAGAAAACATTGAAATTTCTTTTCCGTCGATTTTTTATACCAAATCTCGATCAATCATCTTGCAATTTGGTGTGTGAACTTACTTTTAGTTCATGATACATATCTGAAAAAAATGGTGGTTCCATTTTTCGAAATTGGAGGTGACCTTAAAATATCCAAAGCGCCTCTACCACGATTAACCTTGTAGAGACCACTCAACGTTCCTCTCCGAACTATGCAACTTTTCTAGGAAGACTTTTCTCTCAAGTCTGATGGTTAGAAAATATTTCTGCTGCCAATAGTTGTTGCCGGACCCTGTATGTGTAGGGGATGCACGGAAAAAACATGCGATAGTTTTCGAAATCGCAACGCGCTAGAAAGCTGTTCTCTAACAAGGAACATCTCTCAGGTATCATCCTTCGATTTTGTTAAAACTTATATATGTTATGAAGCATTGGAAACTAAGCGACGCATATTTTTTTATCAGCGGAAAAATGGCTTTAAGGGGTAATATTGCAGTGTTACCCACAAGCAGTCGACGGCTCGCAATGAAACAAAAACAGAAATTATTTTAATCCAACGCGATGAAAAATCCACTAGACAGTTTTCGCAAAAAAAAATAACTAAGGGGGTAAAATAACTAAAGTAAAATAACTAAAAAAATAACTAACCCCCATTTGAGGGCTGGTTGCACCCCTCAAAACCGTTTTTCTGGCGATAAAAAAAAATACGTGTCGCTTAGTTTTCAATGCTTCATAACATATATAAGTTCCAACAAAATCGAAGGAAGACACCTGAGGGATGTTCCTTGTAAGCACCGGTAAGACATTCAGACAAGCGATATACAAATTGGATGAAACTATAAACTATTGCGCATTATGCTACTCGTTTCTCATCGGTTCCTCTCCCTTGAGCAAAATTTTAAACCAGCAAATTTCTCCTTGCTCTCTCTCTCTCTCTCTTACTCTCTTTCGTTTCGCTTCGCGCAACGACGAGCACTATCCTCATTGTTTTCCATGCTTCCTTTTCGAATCGACCATCTCTTCCGCTCTTCTCCCGCTTCCTCTTCAACCGCTGCCCACCCTTTTTCTCCGCTCCATTTCCCTGCAACGTCACTTGGCAATCGATCCGAAACCAACCACAGACCCGGTTCCGGCATAAATCCCAGGCTGTCGTATCTCCTCGACAATCGAGCTAGAAAATGCAATTTTCTCGGCGAGCATTCGATCGCTCGTATTTCGTGCGAAAACCCCGCGTAATTCGAAGAGAAAGAGATTTCTTTTCGTCGTTAAGAAACATTTTGGGCCCGATGGCGCCAACATTTATTATTTGGCTACGAAAAAAGCTTTCAGACTTCCTGTCCGTTCGAAAAACAAAGTCTTCTATGGTCTTCGGGAAATGGCGAAGTAGGCATTGCTTCTATTCGAAGCTGTTTTATGTTCTATAGGCTTCCTACGGAAGTCCCATTGCGTGATGTGGCGGAAAATGGACTGATTGACGATGCATATCACATACCAGATGAGACAAATTTCTTTCTTCTCTCTCTCTCTCTGGATGAATAATCCCTCACGTCTAAATACACGGGATTATTTGTCCAGAGAGAGAGTGAAAGAGAAATTTGTATTTTTTTTATCGGCGGAAAATCGGTTTTAAGGCGTTACCTCCACTTGTAGCGCAAAAAAGGCCTTTTTCATGCATTTTTTTAAAGAAAACTACAAAACTTTTTTAATCGATCAATATACCATCTTAAAGAACACATCTTGAAGAACTGTCAGTAATTTTTTTATTGAATAATATTACATTGTTTAGTGGCAAATGGCCGTCAATGAAATAATGTTTTTATATACACGGTTTGCGGTGACCAACATTGCGGCGAAGTGGATCATCTGAAAAAAAAAATGCGGATGGATTTAGTCAAATATAAGTATAAACTATTCTTTAATCGAAGGATTTTAAAAAATATTCATTTTTCACAAAATGGCGGACAGTCAAAGTTAATGGTTCGATTTTAACGAAAAAACGGCCGTTTTTTGGCTATAAAACGGCCATTTTTATAAAATCGATTTTTCAAAAAATTTACAGTGGCCTTACCCCTTAAGGGGCCTAAATTGAGGCTACCTTCCAAAAAGTGCACACATGCGTCAGTAGTTGAAAGCCGTCTCCATTGACGTCGCAATAATCCCTCTATCATATGGTGTAGGGCAGAGCTGGGTCACTTCATAATGATTTTGTTCTAGGCAGTATAGCTCCCAATTAATGAAGTGATTAGTAATGGTATCCTTTAAAAAAGATTGGTTGTTTATTTGGCTGTGTAACATCGTCGAAAAACTGTAGTAAAAACGTTGCTTACTAGACTAAACTCATATGAATATGACAAAAGTCAGATGGCTCAGTTGAGCCAGTGGGATAATAAAGGTTATTTTCACAAGAGAAACATAAAAAAGAAGAAGAAAGGGTAGTTCTATCAAATGTGTTATCTTTTGCCGCTTTTCGGATAATTTTGCCCTTGATGACTTTCTCTGCGGCACGTTTCATCAGATCTTTAGAGACTATAGGTCGTTCAGTTTTTCTCTTGTACTTTCGCACCCTAAAAAATAGAAATAGTTTTTAAAGAAAAATTCATAGATACTTGGGGTGGGGTTCAAACACCTGATTTTTAATGCAAATTGACTGCAATTTAGTTATAATGCTGTTATAATGTTAGTTATACATGCTCAAGATTCAACATGCTTGTGTTGATTCAAGTGACATCTTCCCAACTTTTTCACCAATTGGACCGAGCCACCATAAGACTATTAATATTAGATTCTTTTTTATCCTGTCATCGTATAAATACGCTATTATGAAATCAAAATAGACTTACTTGATTTCCGTAACATCACAAGCGTGGGCTGGTGACCAAAAGGTACGACGAACTGCTTTTTTTACTTTTGGCGCGAAAATAGTAGTAACGTACGTGACACTCAAATCGAACGCCGCGGCTCATAAGAACCCGCTCTGCCCTACTACAACGATGGATCGTCTGCCCCGTAATAATCGAATGATGAACCATTTTAATTCCTAATGACGTTGAAATAAACCTCACTGCCATCGATCAACGGGAATGATAAACTACTTTATTTTCAATGATATCGAAATAAATTAACTAACTAAATGATATCGAAATAAATTAACTAACTAAATAACTAATCACTGCCACTAATACACTAAAAGTGATTAGTGGCAGTGATTAGTGACACTGCCAAAAATCAGGACAAAAAAAATCATCATCAACGAATCACCATACGTGTGTCTTGGAAATCGCAACTTCATTGATTTTGCCACGAAGCCAGGAACAGTATCATCAGGCGTCTTTGGAGAAGTTCTTTCGTGTTGCAGGTACAAATATATTGCGGGCACGCTGAATAACGAATCGAGAAGTTCAATGTGGCAGTAGCATCTCCTCCTCCATTACATCCCGGATTTTGTTCCCGATTTTAGCAAGGCATAAAGTATCGATGAGGAGGAACGCCACACGGGACATGGTACCTAAGCCGCACTGCAAAGGTCTCTCTCTCTCTCTCTCTCTCTCTTTCTCTCTCTCTCTCTCTTCCTCTCTCTCTCTCTCTCCTTGCTATTTCCAGTGACTTACGACTATCACAAATCTCGGGCCGATAGGGAGACGCTCCTGCACCTTGCGCACAGGGACGATGCATAACAAAATCCAACTGGTAACCGTGCATCTTCAGCTGGCCGCGATGGCCAGTAAGAAAAACCTAAAAGTATCCGCAAACCATACGTTTGGCCGCCCCGTACCCGCGATCTATGCGGTGTTACAACCGTTCTTCGTGTATGAAAAAGTGCTCGGACGATGGCAGAAAGGAAAAAAAGAACCTCCCGCCCCTCAATCTTCAAGGGAAGCGAACAATTCTACTTTAATTCATATCCGGCGTAACGCATTGGCGATATTACGACTGAAGCATAAAAAGCCTAGGAAAGTAGTCCTTATGGTGACAAAACTTTCGTCTTAACTTATACAAACATTGTGCATGTATTGCATGTAAACATTCTCACGTATTGCATATTCATTTTTTGTTAGTGGTTTAATCACACGTATTGTAAAAAATGTAAGTCAGATCGATTTCGTTATAACTACTCATAAACAGCTCATAAAATGAAAAGTTTTCGATTAATCAGAAATTCCGTACGTACTTCTCTGCGAAATGCAATTAGGAACATAACTTTTAAATTTTAAGTAAATCTAGTGAAAATTGTTGAAGTTATTTGTCACGCCAATTGTAAGAACGCTGTTTCGAGAAGTTTCGAGTACTCAGCCATTTTGTACATCGAAAAAAATAACATTTTCTAACAGATTAATATTCATACTAAATAGATGTGTAATTAATTTTATGAGTGAATCACTTTTTCATACGAAAAAAATGGTTAAATTCGCACATGATTTTATACACGTTACTGTGGCCCAACCCCTCAAAACAAACTCCTGTCAGATCAACCTTAAAATATTTTATAAATATATTAGATATTAATAAATTAATATTAGATAATAGATTAATATATTAGATATTAATAAATTGATATATATAATAAATATTTTAGAAATCACAGTTGGCTATCTCTTCCGGAGTATCAGGGTGTTGATGACCATAGGAGTAGAGGTGAGGTGGCCAGTTACCCAGCATTATGCTCTCGGTTTTCTCTTTAGTTTTATGTTTTGATTCATAATTATTATTTCTTTAATCCACATCTAGAACACATATAATCGAAATCAGTATAACTTTTGTACACCCAAAGTTGGCATACTATCCACTGAAGCCAGTCTTCGATGAGACGAGTTTCATAATAATTTTCTCCGCAACATTTTTTGTCATTCTTCTTATATCGTCTTTCTACGGTCTTCTTAGGTATTTCGTAGGTCCTAGCGGCCGCACGAACGGACAATTCATCATTTTTACAGCACTAATAGCCGCTTTTAATGATTCTTGAGTCCAGTTCCCTCGTAGAGCAATTGCTTTTCTCTTGTACTTATCAGGCATCTAAAACAAATGTAGAATAAATAAATTACTAGAACGCATTACAACTAATACTATGGCCATCATACACCGACTGTACGTGGCCATCTCTCCTAATCTCCCGGGAGAGATGGCCACATCTAAAATGTAAACAAGTAGAAATAATACATGCGAAATCGTGAGGTTATAACGAAGCACTCTTCGTGAACTATTCAAGGAATACAAAAGTAACAATTACTTTTACAAAAAAACATCACCACAATGTAAAACATGAAACCTTAAAAATAATTTAGCAGTAGACAGAATAATTAAAAAGAATTTAACTTACTTAACAATTTTTTGCCAAACTTTTGCTCGTATAATTACACAACGCTAAGCGAATTAAGCAGTATCAGGTGAAATATAATCCGCGGCTTCTATGAAACATTTCTATTCGCCATCTCTCCCTTATGGCCAACTCACCCCGAATTACCCTATAATATATACATATACCTAATATACAGATAGACTTATTTTATAGATATACACATAGGTGCACATTTACCATATAAATATATACAGAATGCACATATACGTAATATGGATGCATTATAAATATTTACAGCACACGCACAAGCATGCATACCGCACACACAATTGTGCACACGTAAAGTTCATCCATAATAATAATGTAATTAATGACCACGTCGGAAAATGATTTGAATAATTTATCCATGTATGTAACTTTCTCGCTTCACTGGAGAACACCTTGCGAAAAATTGATCGCGTTCGGAGCGACATACACGAACTATAGAATCAGCTTATGCAATGTTACGCGTATAGCAGTCGAGTATTCGAAAAGTCACGGGAACATTTATCCCCGCGGTACGTGTATCGCTCGGTACGTCAAAGTGAACGCACAAAAGTGCGTTTCCTATACGAGGTCTCGGGGTGCACACAACACACACGGGAACGCAGGGGACCAGTCACGGACTGGTTCTAGGTACATCGGACGATGCATAATACCTGTCATATATACGATACGAACTCACCTATATGGGGCTCTCCGCGAGAAATTAATTTCACGTAATTGATCAATAGCCAATTGGAGTATCGAGGGATAGAATAAACTGAATCGTTGAATAAATTTTCCATCGCGAGGGTCAATTGCATTCTTTGTAAAATTCAACTATTAGGATACCTACTTTTTGATTGAACGAAAAAAGCCTGATTTATAAATTGTATTATATATTTAGAACATTTTAAAGAATATTATTGATATGTTTTAAACATTATTTAAAAATTAATAGTAGTTTTTTAATATTACAATAAGTAATGATATTTTTTAAACATTTTTACAAAAAGTATTATAATAATACTATTTCAGTATGACCGCAAGAGTGATACGTTTATCGTCATCCAAATCTGATGAATCTTATGAGATAAAATAGCGTTTTTATTTTGGCATTGCGTGACATAATTCTCGAAACAGGATATCTACGGCATAAGCTCCGAGAAAGTACAATACAATAATTGTGTCCGTTTTTTTTTTGCGTTATTTTACGTTATTCATTTATAAGTGTGGTGAGGTAATTTAAAAAATCGCGTTGCCAAACTGGCCTGGAACGTCCCATGCAGATGCACATAGGTACATATACAAACGGTTGAAGTAATACGGGTCCGAGAGTGCATTGAGACCGGCGAGTAGTCCCGCGAACACTTTTATACGCGCAATAATACAAGAAAATCTTAGACACTCGTATGATGAAGTGGACTTGCAACAAAACTCTCTATGAGAGCTTGCACGCGGAGAGTTACAAGCCGTTCTGTCAGTATTCACTTCTTTATGTGGATATATACATAATACATACACTGTGATATTATTTCCCGCGGGGTTAGGTATCCTACAGAGTCAACATGAATGGTATACGATTGCTGCCTGCAACATACGTACAATGACACCAGGGATGTTTATCGCACGCGTGTCTACGAGACTTGCACTTTGCACTTCCGTCTCTGCATGTACATAAAGGGATGAGAAATTGAAAAAAAAAACACCCACACACGCACCCAGAAGATCGTGTAGTTACCTTCCAGGCTAGCATGATGGTTCTTGGAAATGTACCAGTAAAAATAATGACGGAAAGAATGGTCGGTGCGAGACGTCGTCGATCTCCCATCCTCCCACCGTTGGTCTGGCCCAATACTTAGATGGGTGACCCGCTTGACCCTGCACCGGCTTAGACACCAGATATTAGCCGGGAGGAAACTTCACTGAGTTGCCGGTGGTAGCGCAACCTAAAGCGAGTGAAAATATAGCTTCGGCACAGTTACACTGTACTCTCGTGGTACCACTTTGGGAGAGTTTTCAGAAACTGGAAATAGCGGCGTGACTAGTGTCAGATCAAAATGGATGAGATGGGATCGCGAAATCCCGCAAGTCTCGGGCAGAAATTGCCGTAGGGATCCAATTGGATTCCCATACTTGTCCCTACTTCCTGATAGAGGTCCAATCGTCGTATTGGATCCCTAAATCGTCTCCGATTTATATTGGATACTAAAACGTCACTCTCATACATTGGAGTTTAATCGGGATTTCCCATTGCAATCCCATGTACGAATCCAATTTAAATTATAAAGGATTCCCACATTATCGAATGGAATCTGATATGATTCTTGGTGGATCCCATCGCATTCTGTACGTCGAATTTTCTAAACAATATATACAGATGTACAAAATAAATGGATCTTAGAAAAGTATAAATCTCTTAAAAAGTATATCTCAGAAATAAATTTGAATGATATCACTGAAAACGCATTTTAATTACCGTTTGTTATTTATTTTATTGCACTTTGCCATATCATCATACACGTACATGTTCACGAAATGTATAGTTGCTCCTTGTGACATTTCACAAATCTTCAATTCGAACACTCGAATTGATTGAGGTGTCCCTGACAAAACCCTATAGAGATGTGGGTGCGTCTTGGGACTTCTCAACAAATTTGTGTACGGGATCACAAAAGGATTTTTTTTTGGACATCCAACAAACTCCGGACGAGAATTTCAAATAGCACGGAATCCACTTGGATCCCAATGTGGACTTCCAACGTGTGGCTCCTCTATCAAGTCCATATAGGGATCTCATAGGATCTGGGGACTCCCCAACAAATTTCTGCACTCCTGATGGTGGATTCCCTACGTGTGGCGTCTCTGTCAAGTCCCTATAGGGATCTGATAGGATCCGGGGACTCCCCAACAAATGTATGCCCTCCCGGGGGTGGACTCCCTACGTGCGGCGTTCCTATCAAGTCCCTATACGAGTTTGATAGGATCTGGGGACTCCCCAACAAATTTCTACACTCCTGGTGGTGGACTCTCTACGTGCAGTGTTTCCATCAAGTCCCTATAGGGATCTGATAGGATCTAGGGAATCCCCAACGAATTTCTGCACTCCCGGTGGTGGACTCCCCACGTGCGGCATCTCCATCAAGTCCATATAGAGATCTAAAAGGATCTAAAGACTCCTCAACAAATTTCTACAGTCCCGGTGGTGGACTCCCTACGTGCAGCGTCTCTATCAAGTCCCTATAGGGATCTGATAGGATCTCGGGACCCCCCAACGAATTACTATACTCCCAATGGTTGACTCCCTACGTGCGGCGTCTCTATCAAGTCCCTACAGGGATCTGATAGGGTCTGGGGACGCCCCAACAAATTTCTATACTCCCGGTGGTTGACTCTCTACGTGCGGCGTCTCTATCAAGTCTGTATAGGGATCTGATAGGATCTGGGGACGCCCCAACAAATTTCTGCACTCCCGGTGGTGGACTCCCTACGTGCGGCGTCTCTATCGAGTCTCTATATGGAGCTAATAGGATCTGGGGATGCCCAAACTAATTTTCGCACTCCCGGTGGTGGACTCTCTGCGTGCGGCGTCTCTATTAAGTCCCTATAGGAATCTGATAGGATCTGGAGACGCCCCAACAAATTTCTGTACTCCCGGTGGTGAACTCCCTACGTGCAGCGTCTCTATCAAGTCCCTATAGGGATCTGGTAGGATCTGGGGACTCCCCAACAAATTTCTGCACTCCCGATGGTAGACTTCCTACGTGCGGCGTCTCTATCGAGTCTCTATAGGGATCTGGTAGGATCTGGGGACTCCCCAACAAGTTTCTGCACTCCCGGTGGTGGACTCCCTACGTGCGGCGTCTCTATCGAGTCCCTATAGGGATCTGATAGGATCTGGGGACGCCCCAACAAATTTCTGCACTCCCGGTAGTGGACTCCCAACGCGCGACGTCTCCATCAAGTCCCTATAGGGATCTGGTAGGATCTGAGGACTCTCCAACAAGTTTCTGCACGGGAATACTGAGAAGAAAAAACTTGTTAATAATATATTTTATCCAACGTTCGCAATGTACTGTGTCAATAATGGTTCAAGTCTGCAATTCGGGATCGCAAAAAAATGGACTAGTCGGCATGGACAAGAATACCCTACAAATTACATACCGATCTCATACAATTTCTGGTGTAATTTTGAAAGGTTCATTTCCAAAGACAGTATTGCACTAATTTGAAGCAACTTTCAGATGAGTATGCGACCGGGTTTCTGAAGAAGAGGATACATCCAACTATCAAAGGTCCTGCTCAATTTGCCGTGGTGTGCATACACGGATGAGAGTGCGTGCATACGTGCAGAAAAGATCGTATAGGTTTAGCCGCACGCACAGACAAAGAACCAAACAACATGGCGGGAAGTAAAAAAGAAAGGCAAAATGGGCGAACGAGTACCGTCGTGTCGAGTCGGTGCATAAATCGCATTCACCGTCATGTCTCGCCCCCCCTCTCTCTCTCTCTCTCTCTCTCTCTCTCTCTCTCTCTCTCTCTCTCTCTCTCTCTCTCTCTCTCTCTCTCTCTCTCTTGGTTGCTATTCCTCGTCCGCGCCTCTCGTACTCTGGCGACCGCGTGCTGGCGAACGACGACAACGGCGACGACGCCGACGACGACGAGGAGCGGGCTACTCTAAATAATGGAGGTGCAGTTCCCTGAGAACATTCGTACATTCTCCATTCCACCCATGTTTTTACTACACCTGTATGGGTCATTTCAGGATCAACGATGACATTTTCGCCTGCGCAGGATCGTCAATAATACATGAAACTCGATTTCTTTCTCTGTACAATTAAAATGATGACAATAGGAGCAATTCGCGGTTAATCGCTCTGACAGCAATTCAATATTCACGGCAAAGTCAACCAGTGGACATTGGATCAAAAGAGTGCCAAAAAGTCATGCGTCTCAAACGTGTTCCCCATTTTTTTTTACATGGCACAGCCCGTACAAGCGAGCACCTAAACGCAAGTACGAACAATAGGTGCGACGTGTTTGGGTTGGATGCATGCGAGAAAGCGAGAGAATTACGTTGCGTTGATGCAGTGTTATATAATAACAACAGCGGCAATCCGGGGCTGCATTGCATTTTTCGTTGCCCGATCATACATCTAGAACGAACAAGCGTCGGGTCGTGTCTCCCTAATATACGCTCGCGAACTATCCTGCCATTTCTCTCTCTTATTCTCTTTCTCGCTCTCTTTGCCGCGAAACATTCCTGCCATCATTCGTACAGACAACAGAGCTGAAGAGGGCAAAAAAGGAAGGCAGAGAACAAGAAAGAATGAAAGACAGACTATTCGAAGCTGAGCCCCAGACGGTGAAGCCTTCCAACATGTGAGTATCGTTGTGACCCTCTTGCTGTATGCCGTCAACCCTTGTCAATTTAATTATTAGGCACTACACGGGCAACGTGAAATAGAAATAATCTCGGAACTAGCACGACAATTGGAGAACCAAGTGGAATAATGACGTTCATCCTAAATTTTCGCAAATTCTTCTCTTAACCAATGAACGCGAAGGTAAATTAGGCATCTGCTGTTTGATGCGTTGTTCATCATCTGCACCATCGCAACTATTAGGCCGGGAGGACACAACAAGCCCACGCGTGAATCCACATCGCATTACGTGCGGTTTTACATGCACGTAAAGTTGCATTTCCATATTGGCGTCCAGATAGAATGCTGCTTAGCACTCCTATGCAGTCTGCAAAGTGTATTGAGATGACGAGGGAGAAAAAACGAGACCAGCTCCCAACAGGCGACACTGATTGCGATGTCCGCAAGGTTTGCCTGAAGATGCGCATTCGTCAGTTGAGGACGAGAATGAGGAGGGTTGGTTGAGGTTATTGTCGATTCATGGAGGATCTGAGGAGCCACGAGAACGTGGTCCAAGGTGGCAGCGAGAGAGGAGGAAAGAGGTCTTTGTCGACGTTGCTCAACACCGAGAGTGTGCGGCTTCTTCGCACTGCGGTATGTAAGGTCGCCATTGCACGAGGTTGAAGCAAGTTTCCTCGGGGCTTTGACTCTCTCTCTCTCTCTCTCTCTCTCTCTCTCTCTCTCTCTCTCTCTCTCTCTCTCTCTCTCTTTCTCTCGGCGTACGCTAATGAGTGGGTTCGGCTTACTCCGCGCCGTGGTCCCGTCAACGACGCCTTGCCACGTACCCGCCCTGTCGAAACTCCGGCTAACAGCTATTCGTACGAACGTATACGTATAGATGCATACGCGGTGAAACTAGTAAGCGAGAAACGAGGTTGAAAGACAGAGGCGTGATGTCGCGGCTGAACGTGACAGAGATAGAGCATAACGAGAACTTGGAGTGAGAAAATCCACAGAAGTGAGAAGGAAGGAACCTGTCAAGGGGAGAGAGAATGAGAGAGAGAGAGAGGGGGGGAAGGACTGGAATCTAGTCAGGCTGAAGATTCTAACTGCAGGTCGGCCATACAGCGAACCGAAAACACCTCTTCGTTAGTCAGAGTAGCTTGAGAAACGGGTCAGGTCTGATCGTTCCGGAGGCTTCACTCGCAAAGTGTCTCGCAGCTTTCCCAAGAGAGGAGAAGGACACCGCGCCAATGGTGGAAACTTCGATCTTACTCGTACATGGGTACTTGATGATTCGGCACCAAAGTCTGAGATAACACGGACTCTTGTACCGAATCACATTTCCGGAGTAATTGTTCTCCGGATGGAGGTGGATTTCAAAAAGGCAATACGATTATGCAGATACAATAGAGCTTAGAGAATACAGTCGGGCGTATGACATCAGTCCGTCGTTCCGATTCACCCATTTCTTTTCGCGTATTATCATCGTTATCTTATGTCGCAAGGGCCTGATCCGTCATAAGCTGAACTCGTGGGATTTGATTGCATTTTGCCAAAGTGCCTGGATGACCGAGCGATACTTTGTAAAAAGGGTCAAAGTTCATAATATGGTATTTTATTTCCAAAGGTTACCATGCTTATTCAAATTCATCAAGATTAATAGTGGAAGGTGAACCGTAGAGATGTTATCTATTTGTGGAAATCAATATAATCGCTCTGTATGTTTTCGAATGTTAAGACCGATAATTAAGTTGTTTTAGTTGCGCCTAGAAATGGCAGATTGCCCTATTCTGCGAACACCCTTAGGCTCGTTTTCAATATTGCAACAAACATACAAATATACACATATAAATATATAATTGAATATACAATGACATATATTAGCGCTTCCGGATGAAACTTACGCAACTTGAAACGTTTGTTTCTTGCGTAGTGAGCTGTAATTAAAGGATAACCCATTTTGCACCTTGTTTACCAAAAAAAATTGAGTAATAGATGTATAAACAAACTTTCTAAAATGGCATCAAGTTCCGAACGGTGTCCAAGTTCACTCAGTGTTCAAGTTCGTTTAGAAAACAGTGACTAATAAATTTAAGAAAAAATGTAATGCATTTCGAAAGTGTATTAATCTTTTTGTGTACAACTTTTTTATCAATATCTATAACATAAATATATTTTTAAAGTTCATGAAAATAGCCTATTCAGCGTCTAAAGTGAGAAAACCCCTTAAGACGGCTATATGGACGCAATGAAAGTTAGGTTAGAATAGCAAAGTGCGGGTAGGGTGTGATAGGAAAGAGTTCAACTGGAAAGGGCAATATGTAAAAAACTACAAGAGTGTACGTTGGAAATCAGGAAGTAAAAAATAGTTAGGATACTGTTATAATAACGCTCTAACGTGTACCCCAGCGTCTGACCAAGTATCCAGCTATTCCACCACCGCAAAAACAACATGATCACATCTTGATGTCTTAAAGGAAAATGTGCATCCAGCCTGATACCGAAAAGTTACTTCTTTACTACTAAATTTTTGCTGTCGAAATCAAAATAATGAGACGCCAAACTGGAGGCATTTATCTTGGGACAAAGTTTTCAAACTCTGTTGCAGCATAAAGTTTAGTCAATTCCTTCCAAATTTTCACAGTATCTTTGAAACGAATTTCTCCGGAAAAATACGCAGATATCTTGATTCGTTAAAACGTTCGCTTGTGGTAAAACATTTTTCACGATTTTGTTTTTGAATAAAAAAACTTTCTTACCTGCTCGCCATTCCGATGGAAAATGATATTTAGAAAATCAACTTCAATAGTTCAACTTCGTAATTTGCGGCACTTATGATGCAAGCTTCAGAGCGCCGTCTACAAAAAGCACACTCACAAAGCTTCAGCGCCGACACGGTGCCCACAAAAATCCCTAGATTTTTTCAAAATAGCTCCGTACAACGCAAAACAACCAAATTAAAAGTACCGATTACCCTAAAATTCTGTAAATACCTCTTACCTAAAACGATATGTATCGCTTAAATACACTGAAAAAAAATCGTTCATCCATCCAAAATTTAGTTGGTTTAACAAAAGGTATCTTTAAATACGTTCAACTTGATTTTTGATTGGCATAAAACACGTTCTGTCAGTCTAACTGATAGTTTCAGTGGTGTGAACTGTAGCTTATTAAGCATGTCTGAGCAACTGTCAAAACAACAAAATTTCGAAACAACAAAATGCATTTTGCACATTCAACGAGTTTCTTTTCTCAGTGTAATAACTTGCCAGCCTTTTTCGACATCTCATTGACTCGTCTTTAAAACTACCCGTGTAGACCCAATTCACTTTAATAACATGATAAAGTTAAAAGTTTTTTTTTCATTCAAAAGATATATTGTTAGCCGAGAACAATATATTATTGAAACTATCTATAAAAATTATCGCGAACGAATTCTATAGTTTTGCATGCATGTTCTGCAACGAACGAAAAAAGTGTTTCAATTCATCACATGACTATTGTTGATTCGAGGCTAAATATTCGGAAGTGGAGCCCCTCCTAGAATGAGGCTAATTTTTTTATTTATTTCTTTTAATGATCATAGCAGATGATACGGAGTAATATTATGAGGGCGCAGGAAATTT
The DNA here is from genome assembly GCA_964007375.1 of Ophion obscuratus. Classification (NCBI taxonomy): domain Eukaryota; kingdom Metazoa; phylum Arthropoda; class Insecta; order Hymenoptera; family Ichneumonidae; genus Ophion; species Ophion obscuratus. Next base: position 33,741,217 of record OZ023312.1, on the reverse strand, counting down.
TTTTCTTTAAAAAAAATATTTAAAAATTTGCACGTGGATCCCTGCTTGCAGCGCAGATGCAAGCAGGGATCCTCATTGCAAATGAATGGCGTACTATTCCATGGGTGCGTGGAATCGTAGGGTGCGTAGAACACTGGGGTGGGCGGGGGGCAGCTCGGATGGGTGCGTGAAATCGTGGGGTGCGTAGAACATTGGGGTGGCCCCGTAGACCGCCCACCCCAGTGTTCTACGAACCCCACAATTCCACACACCCATCCGAGGTAGCCCCCTGCCCACCCCAGTGTTCTACGCACCCCACGATTCCATGCACCCATCCAAGGTGCCCAACAAACCAACCCCAGTGTTCTACGCCACCGTACGCCATGGGTACGTGGAATCGTGGGGTGCGTAAAACACTGGAGTGGGTACTTTACCATATGCAGTAAAGTACCCACCCCAGTGTTCTACGTCACCGAAAAGCATATGGTTATTTTTTTCCGGAAACATCATGCGCCGTTACAATAATGATAAGGATGATGTTTGTTAACCATATCAAACTATGTATACAAAAATTAGCCTGATTTTAGCAGGAGCCCCCCTTCCGAATATTTACCTTATTTTTTCACCATATCCGATATTGATTTCCAAGTACATCATTCGTTAAAATATTAACATTTTATTTTTATTGAAAAATATTAAGCAAATGTCTGAATTGGTTAAAAAATTATGCAAAAATAAAATTTGTTTCTCGCGCAATTTCGTTGCGAAAATTCAACCGAATCATTGCCGAGCGCCACCGAAATTATAGGTGTGAGAAAACCCGTAGTTCTCGGAGTAACCGCTAGAAGCCGCACGCGCGCTCGATTCTCGTAAGCGTAGCGTGAACCAAAAATCTACTTCAACGCCGGAGAAACTCCAAAGAGTATCGCTTCTTGGCCTGTGGCTAAGATCAAAGTGTAGTATCTGTTCTTATCAGTTGAATAGCTGATATTCTCTCCATGGATATTCCATTGGATATCTGATATTCTCTCCACTATTATCGTGGATAATCATTCTAATGCTCACTTTTTTAATTTAAGAGTTAAAACAAATTGAAAAACGTACGTCCCATGGCACTGGAAATAACAAATGTTATAGCAACCGCTTGATTATTCCATCCATGCATCTACGGATTGCATATAGAATGATTTCAATAGGATATAATTTTATTTGAAGGATAATGTAGATATTCAGAGAACAAAAGAGCTTTTTTAAATAAAATAATATGTTATTTGAATCAATCACATTTTCCAATATTTTATAGTATTGTAACAATCTCATATATCGGTGGCACTCCGCAGCAGCACATTTATTTGGATCATCCAATATATTTTTTTGATTCAATTGGTTTTTCTTTCTTAGTGTATTCTTTAGGCTCAAATCATTAGTTATCGTAATCCCGGTATTTATGATAAGGATTGTTATCCTCGTCGATTATCATTGATGAAATGAATGCTTTTAATGATGAATAGAATTACAACAGATGTATTAGTTTTATTCCAATCAATTATAAATATCTTTGATGAGATGAAAAGCAAAGTAGCTTTTCTTTAGTTCTTAAGGACATGGCTCATACGTCCAGTCGGCTAACAATTGTTCGTCGTTTAACAGAGTGTAAAGTGTTTCTTTTCATTTTTCAAAAAACTCAACCGCTTAGGAGAACACTGGGAATCCGTAAATCAGCTATCTCTCTCGCACTCGTAGCCGCTCGGTCGGTGTGACACCGGCCTTAAAGACAAGTTCCACTTTTTATGAACATGTCAATGTTCTAGCCGGGTAGACATTACGTGAAGATGTACTTGCTCGCAATGTATCCCGGCCAGAAGATTGTAGTTTCCAAACATAGAGGGTAAGCCGTAAAAAACAATATTGCGATCTTCCCAGTTTGATCCATAGTAGGGCCCGTTCAGGTTCCTCAGACAAGGCAAATCTGGCCAGGGCCGGACACAAAGTAGAGAATGCCCGGTGACATTTCTGCACGGGTATGCCCTCACATAACCACGTACCGAGGCTCGATCTCCCCCATGCGGCCATACACTAAGAAACGCACCGAGAGATTCGCAACTTCACCATATCTCCCCAAACTTCGACGCACGGTCGTCAAAGTACTCGTTTCTAGGCTATTCTTCACACGATTCGAAGCGTTTGGGTGCGGTGTCCATTCGTCAGTCTGCGGCGTTATCGTTGTTCGATAAATTCATATTACATCCACGGGCAGACGATTACGCGTGTACGGGCGACGTGTATCGAGCGAGAGAGGCGATTACGAGGACGTGAAGAGTTGAAGAACAAAAAAAAAAGAAAAAAATACAGTGGGAGACGACAGAACGATAGCGAAAGCGGCTTTATGAGGTCCGAAGCTCCCAAGCCGCCCGGTTGGATGACGGTGCACACGAGCGCGGAAGAGCTTTGACGGGCTTGAGCTTAGTCGTGCTGGACGCTACGGGAGGCATGAAATAGATAGTACAAGAGAGAGAGAGGAGGAGAGAGAGAGAGAGAGAGAGAGAGAGAGAGAGAGAGAGAGAGAGAAGGAGAGAGAGAGAGAGAGAGAGAGAGAGAGAGAGAGAGAACGAACCGGCCTGCCAGTCAAAAAGAGCGCGATATGAAGCAGAGGAGACAGAATGAGAAAGAGAAGCAGCAAGAGGGAAGCTATGTCTTCAGTCTCTCCTTCTTTCTCTTCCTCTCTTTCTCTGATGAGGCGAGACACGCGTGGCGGACTCGCTCGTGCGGAAGCGTGTCCGTGTCTGGTGAAAACGAGAGAGGAAAGAGGAATATAGCGAGTAACCATGCCGGACGAAGCGCGACAGAGCGTAAAACTGCGAGTATGTGTGTCGGTGAGTGCACGACAGAAAGAAAAAGACACACAGAGAGAGAGAGAGAGAGAGAGAGAGAGAGGAAATGGGAGGGAACGAGACAGAACAAACGGGTGGAGCAGACACGTAGACAGTTGCCGTACAGTGGTAACGGAACGTGTCGTTCAAAGAGTGTGTGCGAATAGAAAACGTACGAGTACACGCCAGTACGAGACGAGACGCGAAGGGTTGAAGAGCATATATATATATATGTGCGGTGTGTGCGTGTGTGTGTGTGTGTGTGTGCGCGTGCGTGCGTGTGTGTGTGTGTGTGTGTGTGTGTGTGTGTGTGTGTGTGTGTGTGTGTGTGTGTGTGTGTGTGTGTGTGTGTGTGTGTGTGTGTGTGTGTGTGTGTGTGTGTGTGCGCGCGCGCGCGCGCGCGCATGCATACATACATATGTACGTATGTATGTATGTGTGTGTGTGTGTATATATGTATATGTATATATAGCATACATAACGGGGCGCGTTCTGCTAAAGCGGACGATGTTAAAACGTCAAATTAAGCTCGAGCGAGTGAGACGTCGTTGCACCGAGACGCCAGCAAGCCATACGGACCCACATATCGTTACTGTGAAAAGCCAAGCGCCGAGCCCGGCACGCAACGAAGATCGGATGGAACATTGATTTATGAGAGTATTCTCCGGCTGGTATCCGTGACGAAGCTAAGAAATATATAGATATATATATGTGTGTGTATGTGTGACGGCATATTAATGGAACAATATGTGCAAAATCATACACGATATCTGGTAGCACATTCGAGGCATTTGGATGATTTGCCTAATAGCGACAATACCATGTCAAACGACTCCGTTCTTCGTTCGGTCGTATACCTATCTATACAGCATATACCGAGCGGAAATATGCCAGAAACATCCCTCGCATCCGGCTGCCATTTTCAGGAAGCGTCAGAGACGAGTGGTGCACTCTGCGATGCAATAAAGTATTTCGGTTGAGGAATCGTCGTGAATCACGAGGAATCTTCCGAACCACTTTGTACACACGAACTGTTTCTGGGTGACTCGGATCCGTAGACAGGTTTTTCAATGGGGTTCCGTAACCCTTAGAATGTTGGCTTGTCTGTTCGTTGGAACCGAGCACCCTCTGGACATCTTTGAGTAAAAAATGTGAAATGATTCAGGAAAATAGCAAAAGTGGAGTATTTTCTAGTACTTTTTTCCCTAATCCAAAACTGTTGGATTTCAGAGGATCTAGGGATTGGAAGAAACTGTTTTGGAAGCCAGTTTATGGAGAGTCAAGAAACGATCGTCGTTAGCTGGAGATCGTAATTTAGGATTTTGGAACAAGCTGCGATTAGTCCGATTTTGAATAGTTGATATTTTGAGTGCTTAGTTTTCACTGTGAAAGTCAAAATCATGAGAAGCAAAACGTTGGAGGCGTTTTTTTCCTAAACGAGGTTATTTCAAATGCATCACGTAAACAAATCGACACTGATATACAGTACTACCTCCCTAAGTGAGCCCTCCCTAAGAGAGAATTTCCCCGCCGTTCCGCTTGAGCGCATTTTATGGCTTCCCCCACCTAGCTCGAGCTGTCCAGTGTACCCGAGGCCTCCCGAGTTTGTCGCGGACACCTCCATAAGAGATCGCGAGCGATTTCAGAAAATCGCACGTCGCACGATTGTCAAATGGATAATATTCCTTTGTATAATAATATATACGTTTAAGCCGTAAAGTCGGAGAAAAAAACATGCACCATAATTAAATTTCAAGTAGTAATTTAATGCAAGTAAAATATATTTTCGATTCAGCCATCCCGTTTTATCTAAAAATGAAATATTTATACATATATATACATTGTATATTTCAACTTGAAGTATATACATAAGATAAATTGTTAGTTACATTTTTTTTGTACACTGTGCAGTAGAACCTCAATTATCCGAACGATGACTTAGTTTATCCGAACTCTCAATTATCCGAACGTTGGCGCGAAAGATACACTGTTGCTCGCTGCCACCGCCGTGAGCAACAATGAGCAACCCAAATCTCTCCTTCCCAAACGGCTGCGAGACTTAGCCGCTCAAAAACGCGTTACAGCCGTTCGTCAATTAAAAATGGACGATTTTATTTTTAAAAAATATAAAAAAAGCATTCAACTTTTTTCAGGTATTTCAAATACATTATATATATATATATATATATATATATATATATATATATATATATATATATATATATATATATATATATATTTCAACGTTAACATATATGTCAAATTATAATATATATGTATGTACTGTTTTTATATAAAAAGGTGTTGTTTATGATCTCGTCCCAAAAAACCCACGTTTCGATTATCCGAACTTTTGATTATCCGAACTAGTCTCGGTCCCAATTGGTTCGGATAATCGAGGTTCTACTGTATATGTTCGAGTTTCGATAACGTATATACTACGTATATTTTTGCGAACAATAAAATAATTCAACAATTATTGAAAGTTTTACAAATGTTTCCTTCATATGTGTTATAATATTGCAACAACAAAATATACCAAACAGCAGAATAAAAAAACGCGAAGAAAAAGAAAGATTTACACATCAATATTCAATGAGATATACTTACGCATGAAACGACGAAACGCCAGTACACTTTCCGCAACTTGTTTACAGTTTTCTCAACACTTTCGTTCGCGCTCTCTCATAGAGGTCGAGTGGAGAAACACATACACGCTACCACATGCGCGATTTTCGAGCGCGCTAACCTAGCGGTGGGGGAAGGCTTCGGCGACGAATTTCTCGAGAATTACTTCCCCTAACCGCCCTAGACCGCTCTCTTAGGGAGGTAGTACTGTACTTCGAATTTTCAGAATAGCTTGCGAACACTATTTCCCACGGATTTTTTTAATTTTGGACATATAATGTCAAATGGAGGATCAGCAATGATAAATTTATCAGAGCTGCCGTGACAGTTTTCCACACGTGAGACTTCAGCGCTGTCACTTTGGGAGAATTTTTTTAGTGATTTTTTTATAATGCGTTTGAGACCTTTGAGGTATTTTCCCTTGATTCCCTTTATGGCATAAAAATGAGCTTGAGGCCAAAATTGAACGCCACGAGGAAGCTGAGGATTTACTTCATGGCCCTTGAATCACAGATAAATTGGTAAGTCATTTAGACACAACATTTTTCAGTCTTGAAACTTTAAATGAGTTTTCCTGAAAAACACTATTTCGTGAAAATTCGTGAATCGGTCATTTTGAAATTGTGCACATTTTGAGAAAGCATTATTTTCATGTATATGAACCTGATTCTTGGACATTATTTAAAAACACTCCTTCATTAATAAAAAGTATAGTAAAAATTTAATGAAAAGTGGTACTTTTCTTTCAAACACGTACCATCTTCCGAATTTATTTTAACCATCGAAAAAAAATCGCAAAAATCAGCTATTTTTCAATCCGTTACACTGTGATGATTCCTTAACCCTAGCATGTCACACTTATTTTTTCGGAACATACTTGTCACACTCGCGTTTGTGGGACCCCATTCAGATTTTCAATCATAACTCCGAGTAAAACAGTCGCATGTCAATGGCTCTTTTGGGTAAGGATTGTAAATTCGAACGATCCATACTCAAAAGGACCGAAATTTCGAATGCAGCAATGACGAACATTCCATTATAAATATATCAATCTTATGATAGTCTGTAACATAGTTAATCGAAATTGTGAATACAAAAATCTCGAAGTTGATTAATAGCGAAAACAAATATCAGATTTAACAAAATAATGAGATATACAATATCGATTCGCCTGTATGTATACACCAAACAATTCGAGACGTCAAATCGTCGAATTGTAAATATTACGACAGTTTACAATTTCGAAATCATTAAAGCGAAGGACCAAAAAGTCGATCAGTTAAAATAGCGATGGGCCAAAATGGCGAATGGTCCGGATAGCGAAAACTTGGGATCGAGCAATACTACTTGCGCTTCAGAATGAAGATGGCAAATGGCGTTAGTTGTCAGTCGGGTCAGGCAGCCATGCCATGTTCGCCATTTAGGTATTCGCCATTTCGGACCATCGATCATTTGCGTTTCTAAGATCTACACATTCGAAGTTTGTAGTCTCGATATATGGCTTTTTGCTATAGACGGTATCACGAATATTAGATACTCACTTTTGTCTATTTCGGAAATATGAATGTTGTAGATTGTTCGAATCTGTATTTGTACGACTCAAACTGCAGACTATCTGAATATATGTTCTCGAATAAATGAGCTCTCGAATAAATAATTGTTTCGTGTAATAATTATTCGATTTCGTCATCGGTCAAAGGATAACATTTTGAGAAAAGTAACCTTCGTTATTTTGAGAGTTCATAATTCTGTGGTTTCGAAATCTTTGTCGTTCTATATTTCGTCATTCGACATTTTCACTCCGACCCATTTTTTAATCGACAGCCAATTAGTCGATCAATCTCTCTATGCATTCACCGAATGGTCAAAGTTAAGAACTTTTCAGACGTACGCGTTTAAAAAATATTTTCTCTCGAGAAAAGCGAAAAAAATTGATTTTACGTCTTTTGTTTAGTTTTCTCATACCCCAGTGGGCCATGCGAGGGTTAAGTTTCGATTTAATATTACAATTATAAGCGCGCCCTCAACCAGCTGCCGAACTCTACTACGATGCAACTTTCTATACATTTTTTTGCGCTTCCCTTAAATTTCCATTATTTTATATTATTATTTACGTTATTTTCTCGCGGCCCTACGATACCCTCGTGTGCTGCGCTTGCCGATAATTCTACGTCCGCGCTTTGTTGCGCTAGTGTGGCGCGCGAAAAAATGGAGAGGCAAAAAGATATCGAAAGCTGCTGAGAAGGGAGTACCTACAGCGCGCAACTGGGTATACTCGAAGTGGTATATTCGTTGGAACGAAATCATCAATCCTTCTAATTGCCACTCCAGGCTCACGCCGGAGAGCAAGAGGGCCAACGGATGTCTCGGCGGAAACCGTTTGCTCTTGCGCCTTTCTTCCTTCACTCTTTCTGTTTTACTTCACTTATTTCTCTCTCTCTTTACTTTTAACTGTCGGACGACCATTGCCCGCACTTTGCGCCGTCCCTTTTGCCCACTCGTTCACCTCCACTTCGGTCCTTCTTCAGGTGGAAGGAAGAAAAAAGAGAGGCGCGAATGACGCGGAAAAAAGGGGCGAAGGTTGGCGGAGAGATCTCATGAAGTGGCAGAGAGCAGCGGCAGAGCGTACTTGCACACATATGCGCGGTAAAAGGGAGCTCATCGGGCATATCGGTGTGAAAGAGAAGCCGAAGAAGAAGCGTAAATACTCTCTGTGCTGATGGCATAAGGAGAGGGTGAGAGAGAGAGAGAGAGAGAGAGAGAGAGAGAGAGAGAGAGAGAGGCAAATGAGAGAAACTGTGAGCGGCGCCTGCTCTCTCGTTTTCTTTTATACCCTCGAACGCACTCACCAGGGCTCGACAGATGTCGGATTATTTATTCGATTAGCGGAGCCATTAATCAGGTCGTCGGATACGCGAGAGAGCAACTCTTCGCGGCACATAGTTCCGTGCTTCTCTCGGCTCCTCTCGATATCTCATCTGGAAAATCACGGCGAAGAAAACCCAACGCTGAGACACAGGGAGACCAAATGAAGAGAAAAGGACGAAAAACGGGCTCGAGATCGTAACGAACACTCACAATTTTTGTCCCAGTTCGAGTTTCTTCGCACACTTTCTTTTGCTCAATATATTACCATCCGTATTCGCCAGCTTTTATGGAAATTCAAAGATCACGGTGCCGTATGATGATAAATGTAAGGCTTCCTGCTGCTGAGCATCATGGTCCTATTAATCTACGTAATATAAAAATATGATGAATGTACAGTAGAACCTCGATTATCCGAACCTCGATCATACGAACGCTCAATTATCCGAACGTTGGCGCGAAAGGTACATTGTTGCTCGCTGCCACCGCCGTGAACAACAATAAACAAAATAATGCAACTTCTTCTTGTCAAACGGCTGTAAAACTTAGCCGGTCAAAAACGCGTTATTGCCGTTCGTCAATTAAAAATGGACGATTTAAAAAAAATATATAAAAAACATTCGACTTTTTTCAGGTGTTTAAAATACACACACACACACACACACACACACACACACACACACACACACACACACACACACACACACACATATATATATATATATTAGGGTGGCCCTTAATATGGGTAAAAAAAAATTGATCGCGCCGCCCTCCAAGACGGTTCCAAATAATGAAAAAAAATCTACGCGAAGCCCCAACACTGTCCGTTAAGAGGAAGGCGTGCCTGTAAGCATGAACTTAAATTTAGATATCAATTTGTCTTCATGATTGGAGAAATGTCGATTTTTTATATCTAGTCTATTTATAAATTTTTCAACACGATATTTCTGTGGTTTAAATAAAAAATTCGTACTGAACGAAATAGTATCGATATCTTTTGTGTACATTTTTTAAATATTATGTTTTTTCCGACCAATTGGATGACTTGTGCGAATAAATAATTTCTTTGTTTTCAATAACATGAACAAGCTCGCCAAGTTTAAAATCCTGCCAATTTTAAAATGTCCCAATGCATTTTTGCGAAAGTAATTTTCAAAAACATTTTTTATCCACAGCACTGGAAGTCTGATCTCAGTGAAATATTAATATGTTTGTATATCAGCATGCAAGGAATATTTCTAACAAAATTAAAAAAAAAAACAATTCTGGCCAATCCGGAAGTTCGATGTGCATGGTTTATCGTGAATTTATATCCTTCCCGAGTCAAAATTTTTAGCCTCCTCTGAACCCTCGCAGGACCCATTTCTTTTGTAATACATAAGCCGCCAGCCTCCGTTGAACCTACGAAACCTCATTTGTCAAGTTCAGTGCCATGCAGAGACCTCCTCTTGGCCCAGGGTAGCCTCTGCTAGACCTCCCAAACCTTCTCTCGACCCCAGTTTCAGTGAAACGTGCAGAGCACAAGCCTCCTTAACCTGCTTTCATCCTCAAACTGTTGCCTCGACCCCACCTAACCTGCTTTCGGCCCAAATTCGATATCTCCTCCATCATCATTCCATTGTGGCCTGGTCGGTAACCCGTTCGATGACGAAAATAATACGAAATTAATAAAAATACATCGTCCCCTTATCAAATTATTAGTGCAATATTAAAATGCGAAAACAATCAAATATTCTCAATATCGATTTATTATTATTTTATAGGCAATTCATAAAAGAATGCTTGTATATACAGTCTTACTCCAATTCTATCGGATTAATGGGCGTTTTCCTGTCAGAAAAAATCTCACAGGAAAATTCTTCAAAAATGTCAGTCTATCCAGTATAAGCTTACGCGACGTTTTTCGTCCTTGACATTTCTTCTTAAACCCTCTAGTTCTTGAGTTACATTGCATTATCTAGAATTAGTCTTTTTTAGCAAAAAAATGAAATAACATTGCGAAAAAAATCGTACAAAACTTTATAAAAACGCAAATGGAGTTCTTGCTACCCCGTTCAAGTTTATCATGGATAAACGCAACAATTTTTTTTTGCATAAGTCATGCGCCCAATCCTCGATGGTCGAAAAGAAGCCGAAAATCAGTCACGTATAAAAGTGCGTACCGGGTCGAAAAGGAAATTATAAAAAAATATTTCAGAAAAGCAATATAAAGCTGAATTTATTCCCGTCAAAACGCCGTTCGGTAAATTTGGTTATCTTTTTATTTACGAAGCTATGTAACTTTTCGTGCAGCAAGAAATATCGACTATGGTGTATCCAAACTTTTAAGCGACGGTATATATTATATAATACTATATATATGTATATTATACTCGAAATATGTGATTGCATTAATATATTCGAATATACACTACCAGTCAAAAGTATTCAGACACTTCAGATAACTGCAAAACTTAATATCACTTTGGATCATTGCAAACTTATGGTAGAATAATAATTATTTTACGAAGATAGTATAAAGCTCTGTATAATTACTTAATTATATAGATCTTTATAGTATGTTCGTGAAATAATAAATGAAATGAATTATATTACTCTAACATTATTTGGCAATTATCCAGCGCTCAAAAGTTTTGCGATTATGTGGAGTGTCCGAAAACTGTTGGCTGGCAGTGTAGATCTAAATAACATATAATGTTGATATCTATATGGAACGTTAGGGTGTTAATTATAGTCTATTTCATGTTTTACAGGATTGAAATTGTTGGTTTAGAATTCAACCTCATTCGATTTTTTCTTTATTTTTTCTTTTTGTTTTTGTTCGTTTTTTTTGTTTATTTAATAATAAGTTGATAAATGTCGACGGCCGATTACCGTCGATTTTAAATAAAATGTTTGATTTTTCTTTGTTTTCATTTCTAGCACGTCGAAAATTTAAAAACCATTTCCACGTGTATGTATGAAGCATATTTTTATTTTTTTCCGCTAAATAATTATAATATTAACTAACCGCGTCTATTTGATTCTTTTTTATTTTAGTTGACTAGATTTTTCATAGAACCAAATTTTTCCTATTGCATTCCATCATTAAAATTATTGATTTCAAAAATGTTTATTTATAGAAAATGAATCTATTTAATATCGTCCAATAACTACATATTTTATTTGATCCTAATAAATCTGTGATTCGGTTTCATCAGTTCAACATCTTCATCTGTTCAAAAAAACAATTTAGTTAAGTTCACTGAATGGGACTAGTTATTTTTTTTAATTTACCTTAAATAGAATTTTCTTAGAGTTAACCTTTTTTCTATTTGATTGAACTAATGGTCCATCTTTATTGCAACACTCATATAAAAGGTAGCGGGGGGTAGAGAAGGTGGAGAGAGAGGAATTTTATATATATGTATATGTATATGTGTGTTTGTTTGAAAAATCTATAGCATGTTATTCGATGAAACTCTCTAATTATCACAATCATATTAACTAATTCACATAGCTTATGTGATATAATAAATAGTTAGAGGTATTCATTTGGTCTCCTATGCCATATCAGCGACCAAAATGTTACAAGCACTCGGTAGCATAGGGGCAGCGGAGCGTAGTTATAAGTAGGCAGGCTAGGTTCAAGACGCATATAGGGCAAATATTTTCTTCGAAAAAAATCATTTCTATAGGCCAGGGAATGACGAATTAGGATGAAAAATCCTTGTGGTAAAGCTCTCAATTAAGGAGATTATTTTATTTTCGATTTATGAAATATTTTATGCATATAGTACACTTAGCTTTACAGTGTACATTGTAAGCAAATAAAGATTAATTTGAATCTCATCTTTATTAATATATATATATAAATATCTTTGAAAGAAATATGATCGTAGTAGGCTGTGAGACAAGGAAAAGACCTATTTTATTTAAATAGATTCTATATAAATTCATTTTTTGTTTAGCAGTGTACAGTAGGCCGAAAGGGGGGGAAGTAGGTTCTGCGCGAGCGCTCGCAGTAGGCCGAACTGAGGTTCCGTAGGTTCAATTGTGAACCTCACTGACCTCCTTTGAGTCAAAAAGTCTACTTTCTGCCATGCCGGAGGTTCATCGGAGGCTCTAACGCATGGTACTTTCAAACATTGTACCCTCCTTTAGATACCCAATAATCCGCTCACGCCGATTTCTGCTCGCCTTCATTTTGTGGGTTGAACGCGGCTCGAAAATTTCGACTCGGGTTCGTACTTAATAGATTTTTCTGACAAGATGCAAATTTAAAGTTTGATTTTGATGTGATTAAAAGCGTTCGACAGCAACTAAATCGAACTATTGTTCCAAAATAATAGGATGGTAAAACTAAACGCTCATCAAATCTAGTATGGAGGATCTTATTGTTTGATCTGTATATTGAATACCGATATACAATAGCTTCGGAAAGTGAAAAAAATTGACAAATAAACTAGATTTATACAATCGAAATTTCTCCAATCATGAAGAATAATTGATATTTAAATTTAAGTTCATGCTTACAGGCACGCCTTCCTCTTAACGGACAGTGTTGGGGCTTCGCGTAGATTTTTTTTCATTATTTGGAACCGTCTTGGAGGGCGGCGCGAACAATTTTTTTTGTGACCCATATCAAGGGTCACCCTAATATATATATATATATATATATATATATCTGACAAGGTTGTGTTAAATTTGCAGACCGATCGGTTGAGCCGTTCTTGAGCAATCGTGCTCACCGTCTTTGAAAACACCGTATTGAGAAAAATGCGTTCGAAGTTTCGCGCGCTTACTCTGTAGCGCTCCGAGCGTCTTTACAAATATGTGTGTATTTCAGAGAATATTCGCTGGATCGATTTGAAATTTTCAGGGAATATACTCACATATTTGTACATTCCGAAAATGCAATTTAAAAAAATCGATTTTTTTAAATTTCGAATTGCATATAACCCGTTAAAATTGAGGGAGTTATGGGCGCTTATAGGTAGGTTCCGCAATCGAACGAACTGCAAGCAAGACTGGATCATCTAAAATGAAAACACCAAAAATATTTCGTTCATATAATGGTTTATCTTGTAATTGATCGAAGGAATAAGCAAAATAATATTTTTTGACAAAATGGCGGCGTATCTAAAAAACATCGATTTTTGACAAAAATTTAGATCTTAAATTATTTATAAAATGGAAAACACTTATCGGTGAGAAAAAACCTTCGATAAATCACTAAAAAATATACTTGAAAAGATTGTGTTAAAATTCGAGACTGATCGGTGCAGCTGTTTCCGAGAAATCTTGCTCACCGACTTTAAAAACACAGTTTTGAGAAAAATGCGTTTAAAGTTTCAAAAGCACTTTCGCATGCTCTGACACGTCGTTACAAATGTGCGCGTAACTTCGAGAATATTCGCTGGATTGACAAGAAATTTTCTGTGTGTGTACTTAAATATTTGCGCATTACGATTTTTTAAGCGTTTTTTCGAAAATCTTAACTGTATATAACCCCTTAAAGAGTTTCGGGACAATCGACAAAATATTACCATTGATTTACATTCATACAGTAAATTCTTTGTCATTTACTGAATGTACCTTCCAAATTTTGAATCGATCGCGTAAACCGTTTCTATAAAATTTATCGTTGAAAAAAAAACACTTTTTAACATTCGGAGATGCCTACGCTCATCTGTGAATGACAGTTTTACGCATGAAAAAGTGTGAAAAAAATGTTTAAAATGTTATGCAAAACCGTCATATCACTCAGTACAACATGACAATTTTGTCACCAGTGTCATAATGTACTTCTTGTGATATCTAATCAAAGGCATCTATGTTAAAAAGTTTTTTTCCCATTGTAAAATTTACAGAATCTGTGTGAGAGATCGATTTGAAATTTGGAGAGTGCATTCCGCACATTAAAGGCGGGGTAAAGTATTTAAATTTTTTTTTAATTTTTTTTTTAATTTTTTAAATGAATGCATAATATATCAAGAATATTGTGTTAAAATTTCAAGTCGATAGGAGTAAAATTGACGAAGTTATGAGTATTTGAGCGTCTATTGCTCCATGCCGTTCTCTTCTCTTCTGCGTTTTTCGAACAGTTTTTCTGAGACTTGTCATATTTGAAGTCCGTGTGCACGATAACTCAAAATCTACTGGACCAATCGCTTTGAAATTTTGCACAGTACTTCTTCACATAATTCACCAGGTATTGTCGAGAGCTTTTTTGTTTTTTTAAAAATAATTACTAATTTTTCAACAACAAATTAGCCGATTTTTTTAGCGAAAATCGGGTTTTTGGCTCCCAAGTGCTACGAAAAATCGAATAATCGAAAGAAAAAAAATCCTCCCGTCATTACCTCGAGAAACATCTCCTTTAACAAATGCATTTTGATTTTTTTGTTTCAAATGATTCTGTTGCGAGTTATGGTGCACACCGCAAACCAACTTTTTTTCGAGGCGCCTCCGGGGTTTAATTTTCACTCGCTCAATTTTGAATATTTTGCAATGCAAATTTAGGAGAATGTTATTCAAATGTTACTTTATTATATGTAAATTTTTCAATAAACGAACACTATTCGTTACGCCAAAAAAAATCTTAAAAACATGCCTTTTTTCGCCGAATTAACTTTACCCCGCCATTAACATAAAGAATTTACTATGTAGATTTCAAGCAAATGGTATCATTTCCTCATTTGTCACGAAACTCCTTAAACGCGTTTTTCTCGTAATGACTTTTGCAAAATCGGTGATTATGATACATAAAAATTCACTGCGCTAATCAAATTCAAAGTCTATTAGTTATTTTCATAAATCAAAAAGCAGTGCTTGAACAAAGGAATTTTTGTCCGATGCACAGTTTTATTTTATCAACGAAATTTGATCTTTCAATTATATTTTATCAACTGAAGTTTTGATCTTTCAGGGTAATATTCTTTTGGAGTTTCGAGCGTTCTGATCATTCAAAGTTCGGAATTTCAACGGGCCCCCAAAAGTCATGGCGTTTTGGAGTTCGCGGAAACACGTGATAAAATAGGAAGTTTTCTTAACATTTCGACGCCTATATTGGGTTTGTTGGGTTAAAGTATAGGTAAAAGTTGTGGGGTTTTGGAGTTCGCGAAAACACGTGATAAAATAGGGTATTTTTGAATATTTCGACACCTGTATTGGGTTTGTTTGGGAACAATTTTTCGGAAAAGTCACTTATCTAAAGGATTACCATACTCTTCAATACAACAATTGTAAAAAATACTGAAAAACATATTCTTTAAGGGGAAATATAGACCTAGGAGCCGGAAAAAAGGTCATTTTTGTGAATTTTTTCAAGGAAAACTATTTGAAATTTCTTTATTTAATTTTTTATTTTCTTTATTTAAAAATATCAAAAATTTACAAGGATATTATATGATCCTTGGAGCGTCGGAAAAAAATCTGCGTATACGGTACCCACTGGCGTTTCTTTGAAAATCATCTGAAAAAAAAAAACCAAAAATATTAGTAAATTAGATACTATAATCGAGTACTTGTCATAGCCGATTTAGAAAATATCGATTTATGACAAAATGGCGGACGTTTAAACATAAATAGTGATTTTGGGCCAAAAATTAGTTATTATTTTGCCTATAAAACAAAAACTAAGTAACGAAAAAAAAAAATCCTATGCCAAGTACTAGATAATGGTGCATAGAATAATCACAAAAAGCTTCAAGGCAATCGGTTCATTGGTTTTGGAGAAATTTTGGGTACCGATTTGGAAAAAGGTGGTTTTGAGAAAAACGCGTTTGAAAATTTGGGAATGAATAAATCATGAAATTTGTCAACTTACATGGAATCATCTATACCAGGGCTATAGTGTAGGTCTTCTACGGTCCATCTAGATGTATATCTCCCCTTAAAGCAAATAATATGAAACCTGCAAATGTTTGGCAAGAAAATATTCACGAAAAATCCGATTTTTTCCTGCCACGAGCCAGGGAAAACCCGAAAATGATAGTGGCGCATACTTTTGTTCACACACGCGAACAAGGCTGCGGGCAAAAGCCTATTTGCGTATAAATATTAATCGAATTTTATAAGCCCACTGTGATCCAATTCCTCCCCCTTTTTCAATCCAATGCTTTTTTCCAACCGAATCTAATTACGAAACTACGTGCGCGTCAAATATATCTATCGCGCATGCATTTCTCGTCAGGCGAGCAAAAAAATTCGCGATAAAGTAGCAGCGTTGCTTTTTTTTTCGTTTCGCTACACAATTATCACCCTCGATGTATTTCCCATTCTTGCATCACGGTTTTCATTTCTCTTTCAATTTCTCACGGGGTAACGGCAGCCAACAATTATTCGAAGCAACGAGCGTGATGCGTGTTCGAGCGACGGACGTATAGGAGAAAAGCGACACCGTATCTACAGCGTCAATTTTTTTTCCTTTTTTTCCTCCGCACTGGGAAAACGCAAGGGAATTAATATCAACTCGGTGAAATTGCAATATCGGCAATCGGTCGACGTACCCTGGACACGTGAGCGAACGGATTATTCGTTGAATCGTCACAGTGAAAGTTCGACGTTTTAACATAGCGATTTTTGGTAGTTGAAAAGCATGCCGAGGAAGACCGGGAGAGAGAGAGAGAGCCATTCCTGAATTTTTGGCTCTCACTGCCGAGTCAGGCGAATATATCGTTTGCTCTCGTGGCATTCAGGTTTCGATCGAACTCATCAGGTTGACAACGCGCGCAACTGTATAGAGAGAAAAAAATAGCGAAATAAACGACATATTCGAAGAACGTCAAATTCTAGTTATGAAACTAGTAGCTATAATAGTAAAACTAATAATAATAACACTAATAATAATATTTATACCAATAATATTAATTATGAATACTGATAATATTGCTACTCTATAATAAACTGCTTGTACGCTGCTGATAGTGACAGACCTTGGCCAATACTTGAAGTAGCACAGTTGGCCGAGGCCAATATTTGGATCCAGGCTTTTGCACACCTAAAACTCAATGAAATACAGCCGCCTATATCGAAACCATTTTGTAGTTCCCTTCGCCCTTGCGTAAATGTAATGCAGTAGTGCATTCTAAATGTGGGACTATGGGCAACGCACGGCACTCTCGAACAAACGGAAATAGCGAAGTGACTAGTGTGGGATCAACGTGAAAGGGGTGGTTCGTAAAAGTCCGCAAGAGGATGCGAAGGAGCATCGTAGCTTAACGGGTGGGTAGGGGTTTCAGCGTGAAGAAAAAACACTTTTTGCAAATTTTTTCATCTATATGGATAGAGCAAATTTATGGAAACCTTTTGTACATTGTTAAGTGTCATTTCAAGAACAATCCGTGAAATTTGTACGCGAAAATATCCACAAACAAGCCGGTGACAAAGCTTTTCCAAGAACGCCTTTGGAAAAACACGATTTGCGATGTTCACTGTATCTCAGCTAGAAATTATCTGAAATCAAGTACCATTAAAATTTAGTCAAAGTATCATCAAATCCTCCCTCCAACGGTCTTAATAGTTTTTTTTTCATTTCTAAATTTTCGGTGGTCATGTACAGTGAAAAGTACAATTTTTTACGAAAAATTCCGCCATTTTGGGGGTGGAAAACCTCTTCAATGTAAAAAAAATCTCAAACTAACCGTTGATGAGAGGTATTTTATATGTAGAAAGTGCGTACCAAGTTTGAAATAAATCGGTCATGTAGTTTTCAAATGGCAGTAAACACGGACTTTGAAAAGTGGTTTCGAGAAAAACGGGTTTGAAGTTTAGAGAGGTCGGAGCTGCAGTGTTAGAGGAGCGGGACTAAATAGTCAATAATTTCGAGAGTTTTGCTCTGATTGACTTGAAATTTTGGGATTATATTCTTGGAATGTTTAACTATAAGGAAGGACAAAAAAATCGATTTTTCAAAAGTGCCACTTTTCAAAACCCTCCACTTAACAAATAAAGGACTTCTGATGTACTCATAACTATGACTGACATCATGATAGCAAGATGTTACTACTGGATACTATTGTATGGTAATCATAATGATGAAAATAATATTACTTTAGCACCACTGTGACGGGCCGAAGGAAAGGTCGTTTTTGTCAAATTTTTTCGTCTACTAGTTTATTTATTTGGCATTTGGAAAAAAGGTGTTAATAAGCATAGATTGAACTTATTTCGTGTACATTTTTTATTTAAAAAATAAAAAATGAACAACGTTATTGAGGTATGAGAAATGTGGTCCAAGGGCCGAATTGACAACTTGTCAATGGTTGGTCTGAAAAATAAAAGTAAAAGGTTTTTTTTTATAATCTATATAAATGTAGCTCTAGTTGTACGTAGCCTTTCTCCGAAAGAAAAGAAAATTCACAAAACAGCGGATGAAAAAAGGGGTCATTTAAGATACTAAATAGAAAAAAACGATTGTGTGCAACGATTGCTCCTGCAATTACGGAAATTTTGGTTTATTAGAATTCTAAATCGGACAATTATAGCTAGAGTTATAATTCCGGCCACGTCAAGAAAAGTCGTTTCGAGAAAAAGCGATAAAAAGTTTTAGTGAACGTAAATTGTTGTGCTACCTGCTCTCGCTAAATCGTCTGTAACTTGGTCAATTTTCAATATTTTAACAAAAACATTTTTTTTCTTTAAGAAATTAATGTACTTTAAGAAAATGCAAAAAATCTATTTGTTGGCCCGTCACAGTGCTTTCCCGTCTTAAATTAATACAAATATTAGCAATATTAATGATAACATCGCTACGACATATAAATGTATGCAAATGATGCTAATAATATTCGTTGATACGGGGGTTGTGAAGTGGAATATGTTGGCGAATGTAATAAGGGAAAGGACCCTGTACAAATAGAAGCACCAATAATAAAAAATAAAATAAAATATTAATTGATATGAATTTCATTTCAACAGGAATAAAGATACTGATGACAATGGAAGAGTATGCCGAGTTTACCAGAAGTGCGAATTCTCAACGAGTGGCTTTGTCAAAGCCCGAGTACTTTCTCACAAGGAAAAATCAAGCAAAGAGAAAAATCTGACAGCGAATGAACGCGAGAGTAAATATTAAGAGCTCCAGGGAAAGTAAGAAAAATTCTAAATGGGCTCTTGAAGTATAAAAGGTGGAAACGGGAAAGGGCGATGGAGTAAAAAGTAAGGTTAAGGCTAACCATTCCCCGATCTACTGCCGCGAAAAGATTGAACAAAGAAAAGAGGGACGAGGGCGTGAGGGATAAGGGAGAGGTGAGAAAGTTGGTTGAAAGAGGATCGGTAAGATCATGAGACAACGGTAACGAGTTCACTTCTGCGACTCATTTTCGCATCGTTGCTTTTGCATTTTACTTCAGATGAGTGCAACCCAGCCGATATGGCTATGTATAGCCTTCTCAAATATCAAACAAAGTTGGCCTAGGCCAATACCCGGAGGGGTGACCGCTTACCTTGAACGCTGAGTGGCAGATAGTTTTACTGAGTTTCCCATATTGAGATAACTAAAACTCAGTCAAATATTGACGCCTTTATCGGCTGGGATTTTCCAGTTTTCCTGTGCCCACCTGCAAATATAATGCGGTAGGGCTTTGGGAAAAAATCGCCGTGCACAGCAATAGCGGGGTCAATAGCAATAGCCAGGGAATGAAAATCAATGAAGTGACAAGTGTGGGGTAAGCGAGAAAGGAATGGGATTGTAAAACCACGCAAGGACATGAAACGAAACATCAGAAATATTATAATCCTACGTCATCATTGCGAGTACTTATTCACTTAAAATATTTTTTTTTCGTATTACTACCAGTGAAGGAAAGAATGCATACTTCTAGAAAAGACTTTTACAACAGGGACTACAAGTTCTCCCAATCTCTTCCGTATCGACTAGTCCAGTAAAAGAGACGAAAACCCAGCACTTTTTAGCGTAAAATATGAATGTTTGACTGAAGGTAGATGGTCGCATACTGAAAGTAACCTCAATAAAATGCTGCCCCTCAACTCGCCCCAACCCTAAGAAATAAGGGTTGAAAGCTTAGAAAAAGCCATATCTCGATAATTAATAGTCCGATCAAAAAAGATTTCAAACAAAAGTTGTTTGGACAAATAAAATACGTATAAAGTTATTTGACGTCCAATGCCCTATCTTTGAAAATAGCGGCACAAAAACACGAGACAATCGTTTTTGTGCCGGTACTTTCAAAGATAGGGGGTTGGATGCCAGATAACTTTATACGAATTTTATTATTCCAAACAACTTTTATTTAAAACCTTTTTTGATCGGGCTATTAAGCAGGTTGGAGCGATTCAGTTGAGTCAAATGACGGTTTATTAATCTTTTTTTCAATTAACCTAAAAAAATGCATACGAGGTTCAGATTTATTCTGTATATGCTAATTTTTTAAAATATATAATTAAAGGGCAAAATTAAGGTTTTTAATATTTTCATTACGTAAAGTAGAAAAACTTTTGTGATACTACCAACTTGAAAAAGTATGACATTAACGATGAATATTATTTTTTTTAAACTAAAATAACGAATAACGAATGTTTTATACAGGGCAAGATTGGAATTTTTTTCTAAATGTTTATAAAGGTTTAGTTTGCGTTAATCCGTTGTTAGAAATGGTTTATCTTGGTGCTAAATAACAACGAAAATTGCATAATCTTTAGTCTGAAAGTCACACACATTGAATTATTTTTCATCACTAGTGTTTGGTGGTGAAAAAATTTGAAAAAATTCGAAGACTCAGCATAGTCCAAACAATAACATGTATTTGTTTATTAAATTTAACTTTGGATTGTGGCTAACGCTACAACCTCCTTAATTATCGAGATACGGCGATTTTTAAGTTTTCAACCCCTATTTCTTAGGGTTGGGGCGAGTTGAGGGGCAACATTTTATTGGGGTTACTTTCAGTATGCAACAATTTACCTTCAGTCAAAAATTCATATTCCACGCTAAGAAAGTGCTCGTTTTCGTCTCTTTTACTGGACTATACTGGTTTCTTTACTCGTCACCTATCGGAAACAATCTTTTCAACCTCATTTTTCACTCAATCGTTATTTTGATTCTAAGCCACCGAAAACGTTTTCTGTCAGTCAGAACGAAAAAAAACTTCACGCTTTTGACCCAAATTTGCAAAAGATTAAAGTGGTCCGCTAGGTAAGCTTGCACTGACAGAAAAATTCTATTGATATTAACTAAACGCGTCTATTTGATTTTAAAAAATTGAATTAACTAGATTTTTCGTGCAATTTTTCCTAATGCTTTATTGGAAATATTTATTTTAAATATATTTATTTATTCAAATCAAGATCTATATAACATCGTCCAATAACTAAATATTTTATTTAATCCCAATAAATCTGTGATTTGGTTTCATCTGTTCAAAAAAAAATTTAGTTGAATCCACTAAATGAATGTATTTGCTTTTTTTAATTTAAATTAAATAGAATTTTTGTAGTCAACCATTTTTCTATTTGAGTGAACGAATGATCTGTCTTTATTGCAATACACAAATCAAAGGGTTGTGGGGGTAGAGAGGGTGGAGAGAGAGGAAATATATATATGTTTATAGGTTATGTTTGAAAAATCTATAGCATGTTATTCGATAAAACTCTCTAATCATCACACTGATATTAACTAATTGATATAGTTTATGTGACACAACAAGTAATTATAGGAATTCATTTAGCCTCTTATGCCATATCTGCGACCAAGATGTTACAAGCACTCGGTAGCATAGGGGCAGCGTGCGTAGCTATGACTAGGTAGGTTCTAGGTTCGAATCCATATCGGTGAAATATTTTATTCCAAAAAAATAATTTCAGAAGGCCAGGGAATGATGAATTACGATACAAAATCGTTGTGGTAAAACTGTCAATTACGTGTTTAATTTAGGATTTATGAAATATTTTATGCATATAGTACAATTAGATTTAGTGTACATTGTAAGCAAATAAAGATTTATTTGATTCAAATTGAATAAATCTTTATTTATTCAATTTGAATATGTTTAATATTTTTTAAAAATAGCTGAAACAATCTCAAAAATATCGTTAAAAAAAATAAGACCGTAGTAGGCCGTGAGACAAGTAAAAAACCTATTTAGTTAAAATAGATCCTATTCAAAATAAATATTTTTTTGGCAGTGAGGGGCCCAAATACAGTTCGATTTTCAATATTTTTTTTCGTACAAATATTAAGATGACGAAGTCGGGATTTTACCCAGAATTGATACATAGGCTTGGCAAAGTTCCCTTTTTTTAATCAAAAGATATTAATGAATAATGAAGTTATTAATATTTCAACAAAGTATCGCCGTTGCTGCATAGACAATCGGTGAGGTGGTTCTGTCGACTAGGGTGATCCAAAATTGAAAATGAACATTTTTACTTTTAGTATGGCAATTAAACTTTCGTATGACCGGATACTTCTTTAAAATTTCCTCAATCACGAAAATGGCAAGCAGTAGAAAGAAAAAGTTCGATTTGTGGTCGACAAACAACTATTATCATTTGTTATTAAGAACAATCGCTAGAAAATGTTATCAACCATTCTCCGTCCGCATTTCAAGTAAATCGGACGAATAGATTGAGAGTAGGGGCCTACCCCATTTCATCAAACATAGATTCGACCAAAAACGCCGTAGGAGCTCCGACCCTTTAGAAAAACCCACATCACAGTCAATTAGGACAATTTTTACAAATTCTTCCTTCCAAATTATAGTCAAATCCCTAAGCTACTACTGATTTAAAAAATCGTTTCTTTTTTTCAAGCCGCCACACTGAGAAAAAAAATAATTGATCCAATATCATTGGTGTTATTGAATTAAATTTCATTGGTTCAATTGTAAAATTGTTGGTATAAATAATCGGATGTACAATTTGAATTTATTCAAATTCAATATACAAAAAGAATTTATTTTTTGGTACAAATAATCGGATTTACAAAACGCTACGACTTTAAAAACATGGTAAAATTAAAAGATTTTTTGCGTTCAAAAGATATATTGTTAGCCAAAAACAATATATTATTGAAACTCTAAAAAATTATCGCGAACAAATTATATAGCTTTGAATGCATTTTCTGCAACGAACGAAAAAAGCGTTTCAATTCATAACATGAATATTGTTGATTCGAGTACACAAGAAAAATTGAATTTCGCTCGTTTGATTCAGATAAAATTTCTATTGGGTAAATATGTTATTTTATTTTTTCACCACATCCGATATTGAATTCATATTACATTATTCGTTAAAATATTAATATTTTATTTTGATTGAAAAATATTAAGCAAATGTCTGGATTAGTTAAAAAACTATGCGAAAATAAAATTTGTTTCTTGCGCATTTGTTTGAAAAAATTCAACCGAATCATGGCCGAGTGCCACCGAAATTGTAGGTGTGAGGAAACCCGTAGTTCTCGGAGTAACCGCTAGAAGCCGCATGCGCGCTCGTTTCTCGTAAGCGTAGCGTGAACCGAAAATCTACTTAAACGCCGGAGAAACTCTAAAGAGTATCACTTCTTGGCCTGTGGCTAAGATCAAAGTGTAGTATCTGTTCTTATCAGCTGAATATCTGATATTCTCTCCATGGATATTCCATTGGATATCTGATATTCTCTCCACCATTGTCGTGGATGATCATTCTAATGCTCACTTTTTATTTAAGATTTAAAACAAATTGAAAAACATACGTCCCATGGCATATTCGTTTCGATGCAGTAAAGAAATAATTAATTCTATTGATTATATTCTTGTACGAAATAAAAAATGTTGTAGCAACCGCTTAATCATTTCATCCATACATTGTATATAGAATGATTTGAATAGAATATAATTCTATTGAAGGAAGAAGATAATGATAATATTGATAAAGAAGGATAATGTAGATATTCAGAGAACAGAAAAGCTTTTTCAAATAAAATAATGTTATTTAAATAAATCACATTTTCCAATATTTTATAGTATTGTAACAATCTCATATATCAGTGGCACTCCGCGGCAGCACATTTATTGGGATCAACCAATATATTTTTTTGATTCAATTGGTTTTTTTTTCTCAGTGCACAGACCCCTCGCAAAATTCTTCTTGCACCGTAATTTGCAAGTCACTATGCGCTCACCCTGTGCTTGAGTCACTATGCTACATTTCATTTGAAATTTCATTCATTTTCGTATTCATTTACCGCGCCCTGTCTACCGTTTTTGTCTTCTCTTTGAGCTTTTGAGAACCATAGTTGGTACGTTCCGCTTGTGTGTAATAGTAGCGTCGTGAAATTTATTCCGTGGGGTCTTGCGGTGTTCACGAGATTACGGTAGAAGGGGAGCCGGTAGGGTAAGACGGGTCGGTTGGCGAATCCGACTATAGGCGACTACGGCTGGTGCGAAAGGGTGTGCGCTATGGCAAGAGATATCCAGACACAAAGAACCCCTGGAACGACGGTGGTTAATGAGTCGTCTATCCCTTCCGTATCCGCACGGCTTGCATGGTACCTCCACGAGAGAGAGTAAGTTCTTTCTCTTTTTCTCCTCTCTCTCTCTCTCTCTCTCTCTCTCTCTCTCTCTCTCTCTCTCTCTCTCTCTCTCTCTCCCTCCCTCTCATAGGTACGAGCTAGTCACAAGGCACCTGTACTGAGAATGGCACACACAAACGCACGCCGTTATCGGACATTTCGAGGGGATTTGTAAACGTGTGCGGAGAAGGGCTAGTGAGTGCAAGAGGGAAAGAGAAAGAGAGAGAGAGAGAGAGAGAGAGAGAGAGAGAGAGGGCGGGAGAGTGGGAGGGAGTGGCGCGCGAGAGAGTGAGAGGGAGGGAGACAGAGAGAGAGGGACAGAGTGTGAGGGAAACTAAGAGATGCTGCAAGCCTCTGAACTCCCCGAGGCTTATGTATCTGCCGGAACTAATTGTCCCATAATTCACTCTCGGGACCCGTATAGTCGTAGAAGCGTTCTGGGCTCGGTACAACTGCAACTAGACGCCGCGTTCTCTCTCTCTCTCTCTCTCTCTCTCTCTCTCTCTCTCTCTCTCTCTCTCTTCCCCTCTCTCTTTCTCTCACCTCGCTTATCCCCTATCCATACCATTTATTTTCCGATTTTCACAGCCTTTATTCTCCCTGCCTCCTCTACAAGGTCCAGGTTAAAGTCGCGTCGTCTTGTGAAAATAAGCGGCTAAGGAATTTACTTTTATCGAAGGTGCGCACATATGTATATATATACAGGGTGAAAGAAGTGTAGCTAAATCCACGACGGATCCCAGAGAGATTTTCACTCGTGTGAGAAATTGGCTCTGATATATATGGGTGTGTGTGTGTGTGTGTGTGTGTGTGTGTGTGTGTGTGTGTGTGTGTGTGTGTGTGTGTGTGTGTGTGTGTGTGTGTGTGTGTGTGTGTGTGTGTGTGTGTGTGTGTGTGTGTGTGTGTGTGTGTGTGTGTGTGTGTGTGTGTGTGTGTGTGTGTGTGGATATATATATATCCACACACACACGCACACACGCACACACACGCACACACGCGCACACACACACACACACACGCACACACACACACACACACATATGTATATATGTATGTATGTATGTATATATATACGACGGCTACCTACAATCGCCTCGACGCAACAGCTTTTCCGCCAGTAAATGCGCAACGTCTAAAATGCGTTCACCGTCAACCCGTTGGCAAGCCCGTCGGCTGGCCAACGTATCGAAACTCTTTTGGCGCCAAACTTTTCCGGCCAAGTCGAAGTTTCGTGTACACGCAAGTTCTCGTGCACGCGAACGCGCGTCATCAGGTATAACGCGACGGACGACAGACAGAAAACGAAACAGAAGAAGAAGGACGGAGAGCGAGAGAAAGACAGAGAGAGAGAGAGAGAGAGAGAGAGAGAGAGAAGTTTGAAAAAGATTAAAAAAGAAGGAAAAAGGAAGTAGAAAAAGCAAAGTCTCGAGATCGAGGGAGCCGGTCATTCGTCGGTTGGACGAGACAGATATCCATCGCTCATCCAAGACATATGAATAACGTACAAGTTTGCCGTTTGCGGTATGCAGGAGAGGCGACCCCCTACCCACCGCTGATATAGTGCGCTGGTGTATGATGGCGAAACGAGAAGGCCGCGTGCAAGAGCGAGAGAAGACAGATCGAAGAACGGGAAGAACCACGAGGCTCCCAAGCAGACCGAGAAAAAGGCTGAGAAGAAGAAGCACTAGGGTTCTGTCTGTGGCTGCATAGGGGTTTGTATGTTCTTGAGTCAGCTTGTGTACGACGGTCCGATCCACCTTTTTCATGCATAAATAAGTCAACCAAGAGCAGTCCGAAACTCCGATATAGGAATTTCTGTTCGCATTGCAGTATTTTTCGCGTAAAAGTACGGAAGAAAAAGCACCGAAGCACCAAGACACATAGAAGCTGGTATGGAAGCAGCTGCATAGCTCCTTCAAGGAAGCACCATCAAACCCCATCTATTCGGGGGAGTTCAAGGATATCGATGTACCGCCGCGTTGCATGATTACACATGTACCATATGTATAGAGATTCCAAAGACATTCGACTTCGAGCACAGTCCGGAATACAGTCAGGTGTCCAGACAGCCAGCATTAGATGGATAGGACGGCTTCGAAGTATCCTTTCTCCATATCTATAAATGGAAACGAAAATTCGCACCCTTCCGGAAGAGAGATAGTTATGCCAAAGAGGTTTTCCATCTTTTTCTCACCAGACGGTCTTCCACTTACTCAACCCAAGCTCTCTACTTACTTCGCCCGAGCCTCCTGCATACCTGCCGCTTGCAAAATCCACGAGACGTGAAGGGCATGCAACGAGGCATGCCCGAAGAAAGGGAAACCGTGAACTTGCAGTGGAAGGTGAACTTTTCGAAGTACCGTGGTTGTCCGGTTAATTTTGTTATGACAGCTCGGATGAATGGTATCAGCCGAGGCTGCATCGGCGCTGAATGAATCCAGGAGCAATGTGAATAGCGAAACTTACAGTGTTATTTGTTTCTATGCGACACGTCGAATGATGCCAGTGCCAGCAGATTTTTTTTTGAAGGTAGGTCCAGCGGAAGGTCTAGTCAACAGAAAATCTGTAAATGTTCGAATCTGAAAAAAGTAATATCGATAACTCGATGGTTATTATATTCCTAATAAATAAGTATTGTTAACTTTATAAAGTTCAATTTTCGTTTATTATAATTGCCAATATTCTTTCACATATTCCTGCAAGTTTTTTAATTTCTTTACCTTTCGCGTTTACCCCACCATGTTTGATATCTCATTAATTAGTATGCTAGTATAGAGTACGGAGCCTTCTCACTACAATGCTATAGTATAGTAGTGAGATGGACGAGCCCAGCAATATACAGAGTGTAACGCGAGGGGTGGAGCAAACGACGCATTAGGATGGCGGACCTCAATATCTATCGATTTAACCCCCATGTATGTTACGTGATTTTCAGTGGTTAAGAAGTTATTTTGGTTTTTGTGATTTTTTGTAAGATACCAATTTTTTACGACAGTTCGTAAATGAAATAAAATTATTAAGCGTACGCTTTTTCTCTACGCAGGATAATAGTGGGCCTAACGTACTAAATACTACTTTCACACATGAGCCGAAAAGTTTTCAACTAAAAAATTAATTCCGTAAATATTTTGGTATATGTAATTTTTCTACCAACTTTCAAAGGCTCTAGGATAACAAAAATCACATAGAGTTGTTGTCTACCACTTGTATGTTTCAAACTTAATTGAAAACTACACACACACACACACACACAAACATTGTCATGTAAAAGTATTATTATATTATTATTAGAATATTTTCCACATGAAAATTACGAAAACAATTCAACGTGACGTCAAATTCGCGTTCGGTCTGTTGTGGAGTGAAGCTAGCACCGCAACGCTTCGCGCGATTGTAGCGCCACCCCTGTGCCTTCAATTTCGGGCATCACTTAAGGAGTGAGGTCTAGTTGGAACGTTAAAAAAAGGCCTTTTTTCCGATTTTTTTTCGGCCTAACAATAAAATAATTTACAACAAAAGTTCTTCCGTTTAAAAGATATATATTTAAAAAAAAATATGTTTCAAAATAAGCCGATACGTATCAATGGCCGAGGACGCGGCAAAAAAAACAGGTTTTGCAGTGATCACTCTCACGCTGTGACGGATTATCTGAAACCAACAAAGCAGGGGGGAATCTTTATTTAATGATATAATGCTCCGGTTGAACGAAGGGTTTTGAAAAATGTCCATTTTTCACAAAATGGCGGACGTTGAAACTCAAAAGTGTTGTTTTGACCAAAATTTCACTTACATAAATTGACTATGAAAAAAAAATAATTGTCCAAAAAAAAATACTTCGTTCATCCGGAGGAAAACTATGTATAGAAGAAGTGATATAAATTTCAACCCGATCGGTAAAGCCGTTCTCGAGTTACATTGATCACCGACTTCGAAAGCATGGTTTTGAGAAAAACGAGTTTAAAGTTTTGAGTACGATTTGCATGCAGCGTCCACGGCGGCCTTCAAAGTTATGTATTTCGGCGAATAATGGTCTGATTTACATTCAATTAGTCGGAAAATACTCGTAAGATATTCTACTTTTAGAAAATGAAAAAAAATCGATTTTTTGAAAATTCTAACTAGACCTCCCTCCTTAAAACGCCAAGTTCAGACTCCTGTATCTAGTCTCCATGCGCCATTTCATAATTTTGGGAATATCCGTGGCAACGCTGTACCAGGCCCTTCCGATAAATATCAAGCGTGTGTTTGCTTACTTCGTGTGGGTAAGCGTGTGTGTAGAGTGTGTGTAATGTGCGTATATCGTAACTTCGGACTTACATATATTGTAACAACAGATATGGATCGACGCAGTATTCGTTCGAATCTCGGATGTAATAAAATTGCGTTAAGAACCTACAACTTTTGTCGTAGCATTCGAATTGACCGGCTCGATTCGGCCTCCCGGATACGAGCACAGCTGACGGCATGCGGCGTTGCAAAATCTACGCGATCTCTCCCGTCATGGCAGACGCGGCTAGCGAACGCGAAAATTAGTCGATTCAATCGATAATATCTGCTCGAAATGCCCCGTAACCAATATTTTTTATGTAACACACGTGACCGTGACAGTTTTTTGGTTATTTATCGCTTTCGCATAGCTCCGTATGTAAACGCGCACTATTATTATTTCCGCGTCAAAGTTCGATCCGCACGGATGCCCTGTACGGTGCGGGTTAAATGCATTGATTTAGTAAATTAATTACTATTGTATTTAGCCTTACGCATGCGGGATTTTTGCCCGGTTTTTGAAATTACATACGAGGGTGGGGTGAAAAGTTTCCGGCCTGACCAAGTGATGGTGCCACTAGGTCTAGTTTTGGTGCGGCATCCTATACTACCATTCCTACCGAGCTTGTATGTACAGTTTCAGCCCAATCGCTACGTTAGTTTGCGTTTGAGAGCATATTGCGCGAGACGCTTCCGTTGTTTTCGTAAAAACGGAAAAATTGGAAAAACGTGCTGTCATCAAATACTTCCATTTGAAAGGTTTTACACCAAAACATGTAAAAGAAGAGATGGATTCAGCACTAGGAGACTCCTCCCTATCATATTCAACTATTAAGCAGTGGGTTTCTAAATTTAAAATGGGTCGTGTGAGCACCTCTAACGAGCCTCGCTCAGGACGGCCCGTTGAAGTCACAACTTCAGAGATGATTGAAAAAATCCATAAAATAGTGTTGGAATACCGCAGGCTGAAAGTGCATGAGATAGCTGAGACCTGTAGGATGTCAGCTGAACGTGTGCGAAATATTTTGCACAACCATTTGAACATGGAAAAGCTGTGTGCAAGGTGGGTGCCGCGTTTGCTAACGCTCGACCAAAAACTGCTTCGAAAAACCATTTCTACCGACAATTTGGCGCTGTATAGGCGTAATCCAAACGAATTTTTGCGTCGATTCATAACTGTTGATGAGACATGGGTCCACCACTACACTCCTGAAAATAAAGAACAGTCAAAACAGTGGGTTGGAAAAGGGGATCCAACCCCAAAGAAGGCAAAAACAATTTTATCGGCAAACAAGGTTATGGCTACTGTTTTTTTGGGATGCGAGAGGAATTATATACATTGATTACCTTGAAAAGGGTAAGACTATCACTGGTCAATACTACGCAGAGTTATTGCAACATTTAAAGCACGAGGTGCAAATTAAACGACCTCATTTGGCGAAGAAAAAAGTTTTGTTTCATCACGATAACGCACCAGCGCATTCGTCGATTGTTGCCATGTCCAAAATCCACGAATTGAAGTTTGAATTGATGCCGCATCCTCCCTACTCTCCAGACTTAGCCGCCAGCGACTATTACCTGTTTCCTAACCTCAAAAAATAGCTTGGCGGAAAAAGATTTAAGAGCAACGAAGAAGTTATCGAAGCTGTAAATCAGTATTTTGAGGAGCTTGACGAATCTACGTTTAAAACCGGTATAACTAAATTAGAACACCGTTATGAGAAATGTATCAGTGTTGATGGAAATTATGTTGAAAAATAAAGCAAAAAAAAATTTTAAACATCGTTTTTCTTGGTCAGGCCGGAAACTTTTCACCCCACCCTCGTACACTAAATTTCAAGCTTTCTTGTGTTGATTCTTCGTAGATGTATTACCACCTTAAACTACACGCACGCAGTTCTGGTATCGCCATCTGTTGGAAAACAGCGAGAACTTATTCGACGTCCTAATATGATATAGTTAAAATATGGTTGAAAACACCATACAGTTCTCTCAGTGTTGGATAATCAGAGATTCAACTGAAAGCGATATTACAATGGGATTGATAAGTGCCGAGTGCACTATCAGAAAGAAAAATTGCGTTTACTGTATCAAGCCTGGTCTCTCTCTCTCTCCCTCTCTCTCCCCTTTCCACTTCTCTGTCGCTCTTACAGCAAAGTTAGTCGAACAATGTACACCGCCTGTCTTCAACACTCCGGTAAACGTAAATTCCACAGAGCCCTTCGGCTGTCGACACGTACGATCGTCTCGGCTAACACGCATACGTATTATCCGTAATGTACGCATCCACGAAACTATCACGAACTTTCCAATGGTGTATTCCCAAGACCGCCGAATATACATGTATACATGTATACGTGTATGCGCGAGGATTACGCGGAAAATTCATACGCGTCTGCACGCCTCCTGCCGTACTGCATTTGCCCATTATAGCGCATTCGCCACGAACAACTGGGGTGTCGACTGGTGCATAATGGACTCCCACACGTACAAGACATTCGAGCGAGCTTGTGTCGTTTCGACTGTGTGAAGTTCAAGCCTATGGGATAGGACGAGGCTGCATAGCGAGTCAGTAAAGTTTTGGCACGCGTATACGAAGTTTCGAAGACAATGGGATTACTATTTGTTCTATCTGCCATCCGTCTGCCTTCGTGAAGTTTCCTGGGCCAAAGGGAAACCAGCTGTTGAGGTTCTTACACGCGGGTCGAATTCGCGGCCTCTCGCGTGTACACGGTACATGATACGCCTGGAGCTTAACACCCAAGAGGCTGCTTCGCGATCCTTAATACTTCGTAATCGCGGTAAAACCTCTGAGTTAACGCGGCCATGTGAGAGCCCATTTCGGTCGTGGAAAATCGTATCTTCCGATGTACCCGCACGCGCAATGATAATTGTGTGCGGGAGTACTGGAAGTGCGGTTGTTAGCCGCGAAGAAAATACGGATGGATAGTATCAGGCCATTGAAGCAATATTGTCGTTTGGAGCGCTGTTTCTTAAGTGATTTTTACGATAGAATAACTAAAAAAATAGCCGAAAAAATCGATACACGTGTTTGTTGATCCTTCAGCAACATGTACGAATTTAAGGGGCTATACCAGTGTGAACGCTGAAAATTTGGGTGATTTTCGGGAATTTTTTGGAAGAAAAGTACTGTATTATACGTTTCGGAAAATTAAGAATATATTTGGCTATATTTGATCTATATTACATAGTTTTTTTAATGGAAAAATATTGAGATGCAAGCGACTTATGCGCTGCCTTCAGAGGCGCAAAAAAAAGTTCCTCCACTGCTGACATGATTCCGGCCGATTGAGTAGCTGAAACCGAAAAAGGAAAAAATGTCGTTAAACTGGAAGGTATTTCCTGTTCAATGACGTAGGATTTTCGAAAAATATCGAAATCTAACAAAATGGCGTAGTTGTGAAAAAAGGCTGTTTCCTTGTCTATAAAATGGTCGTTTCTTTCAATGCCAAACGGTCAGTTTTCATCCAATCAAAAATATCCTACGTCATTGTAGAGTAAATATATTCACGAGTACTCAGTTCAAATTTGAAGTCAATCGGATTTGAATCTTTGAGTTACAATGTCAGCAAATTTGAAAAATCTCAATTCAAGAAAAACGCGTTTAAAGATTGAACTATCGATTTTTGCAAGATAAAATTATATTTACCATAAAAACTGCTGAGTATGAACGTAAAGTATAAAATATAAACTGTCGAAAAAGGCGAAATAATCGATTTTTTGAAAGTGTCACACTGGTGTAACCCCTTAAAACCAAAATTTTTTTTCGCGTTTTTTTGTACATTTGTTTACAACGGTGCACTGAAAATACCTCCAATTGGCGATCAGTGTTGGGGACGTTGTATGAACGTGAAACAGAAAACAACCATATTGACCCCATGATTGCCCTTCGACTGCACATTTCTACCACGAGCCTCTGACTGCATGTGGGGTCGATCGCACCCCAAACATTTTTCAGATCGTTGTATTTCGGTAAATATGCGATTTTTTGTAGAGCCTTTTTTCGTAGTCAATGATCCTTATTTTATGGCCCAACATTTATTTTTGAAGAAAAACCAACATTAAGTTCCCAGACATTCGAAGTGGGAGACGCGTTGAAAAATACGTACTTGCACGAAAAAGATCATGGGGTCAAAACGACCCATTGTGCAGTCGGAGTGTTAATCTGTATGAGTGTTATGGTGTACCAGATTTAGAAAAAAAAGGCAAAATAGCGGCATGCTAAACATTGATTATCAATTTTTCCTATTTTTCTAACCATTTAACGAATTGTATAAAACAAATTTAATAATGATAAAAATTATTTCGAGTTAATTCTCATACCAACGTTGAAAAACAGTCAATCGAAGGTGTATGCAAAATGTGGGCGTATTTGGCCAAATGGTTATCGAGATATCATAGTTGCCGATTTGAAAAGCAAAGTTTATGCTCCAAAGATACCACAATGAAAACAGAGCACATACTCTTTATAATTATTATAACTCGCCTAATTTTATGAGTATCATTAAATGGTTTTACCAGACGTATTTAGAAATGTCTGTAGAATAATGAAATAAAATTCGAAAAAACGATTTTTTCAAATTTCTCGACGACAATGCTGCCTTAAATCTGACAAGTCCGATTATCTCAAGTACCAAGTTTGATACCCGCCATCTATGACGTTTCGCTTTGACAGTTCTTACTTTTTTTTATCGCAAAGGTACGTCACCAGCCTTCCAGACGCACGTTTTAGTTTGTAATTATCAGTCGAATTTCCGTTCGTTGATTCAAGTTTGTATACCATGGGAAATTAAAATATTCGCGTTATTTTGGTATAAGTACGTTTGAGAAGTTCCAAACTGGCGATTTTGATTTTCAACATGAACCAGCTGGGCAACCTGAAAGCAAAATGGATAATGAGCAGAAAGTCGTGGTGCCAGCAAGGTTTAACGTTACTATTCCAACAATAATAAACCATTTGAAAGAAGTCGGTTACGGGCTTACACACATCTGGGTAGGTAAAAAGATAGATTTTCTACAAAGGTGCTCATTCGAGAGTACTATCCTTTGAGTTTCTACCCTGAAAATGTCATAAGGAAATTCGCAGTGATGACAAAGTTATAGCGTTTTGTTACTGACCAGATGAGCAACGACTAACGGTTGGGGCGCAGGTACTCAAAACTTTAACCGCATTTTACTCGAAACAATGGTTTAAAAATCAGCACCACACATATCTCCGCAGCTACTGGACCGATCGGGATCAACTTTTGCACAGATATGCTTCGCACAATAATTTAGAACTTATCGAAGCGTTTTTTCGATACCTTGCATATTTTTTTTTGTCATAACTCCTGAACAATTTTGAGGCGGAAAATCGCTTGTTTTATTTCAGTGTAGCCATGACGCGAAAAAAATCGATTTTTAAATTCCGGCTCGATAAGTACTAGTTTTATCTATCTACTTTAAGAAACGATTTTTATTCTTAGATAAAAAATGG
Source organism: Ophion obscuratus (assembly GCA_964007375.1). Taxonomy (NCBI): domain Eukaryota; kingdom Metazoa; phylum Arthropoda; class Insecta; order Hymenoptera; family Ichneumonidae; genus Ophion; species Ophion obscuratus. The sequence continues at coordinate 33,706,620 of OZ023312.1, read as the reverse complement.
TAGAGGCACGTCTGGTACCCCAAACGCTGTCAACAAAATCACGTCCCAGAAAAACGACTGTAACTTTTTTGCCGTTTGAAATTTCTTAACCAAATTTTCACACAATGTATATAAAACGTCATACTTTAAAATCTATATCATGGCTGTTCGATAAAATTAAGTTTTACACACAAAAAAAATCTTAAACGTAGCCTTACTTTTAGTCGGCTCAGGTGTATGTAAGCCCTTAAGAAGCTGAAAATCGGACATTTCATACTTAATGACCCAACATTTGAGTTTTATTAGTACGCTGTATGCGCACGATTGACGATCATTTTCCGGAGCTACTGCGTGTACCGAGAGAGATGATTTGTTTGATGCAAGTATATTTTTATTCGCGATGGCCAAACATTAACTGGACCTGAAGAAATTGCCGTATCTATAGCATCCCTGTTATTTTCAACTTGACTTTTCATTCATTATTAACGTCGCAAAAATAATTTGCTCAAGTTGAACAAAGTGTTTGAGTGAAGTCTTTATTTATTCACCAAGTGGGTTTACGCATTTCAATAAATAACGTCTCGTATTATAAATAACTTTGAAACCTTACCTACGCAATTTTCACATATCAATCCTGCTGCTAATTTCAATTCTTCATTTTGAATACGCCATTGTATGTCATTAATGAGGACGACTGATGCCTCAACTTAGAGTTTACACGACGAAATCTATAATCTGCTGGTTTTTGGAATGCAGTATGCGATGCAAAGACATCGCTTTGAAAAACGTCGACGCGTTGTACATGACACGAACGTTTATCTTTTAGTTGGTGTGCAATCACTCACAGTAAGTATGATGGCAAGTGTAGCGGTGTGTTCTGTATGAGCTGCGGGATTACCTGCTGCAAATATAAAGTTTCGCAACGAGTTTTTTTTTTCGAAACTTTTCAAAGTATCGTGAAAGAAAAACGTGCGGCCCTACATCGTCGAGACGTTTATCCGATTTTTTTGACTTCCCACTTTTTTCTTCGTTGCTATCAGCTGTTTGTCTCTTTCCCGCTCTCGCTCTCTCCCTTTCTCTCTCGCTGTCTCGTTATCTTTTTTCACGTCGCTCTGAAACATGGGAGCAGGGATTCTCTAGGTTGGGCGGACTTCGTTCTTAGTGCTACTAGAGTGTGTGACATTAAGAGGAACTTTTTCGTTAATCTCCGGAGAAGTAAAGCTGAACTCGCCTCTCGCCCTGCACTGGCACATCAAGCAGCCGTCAATTATCCTTCTTATCGTTGCTAAACACGTTCCTTGTCCACGTGCCGTACCCTCCGCCATGGCATGCCTCATTTTCTTTCCCTTCTCTCTCTCTCTCTCTCTCTCTCTCTCTCCATCTCCCTCTCTCTCTCTCTCACTCTCTCTCTCTCTCTCTCTCTCTCTCTCTCTCTCTCTCTCTCTCTCTTCTCTTTCTGCCCGGCATCTCCCGCCGAGGTCCAAATGCGATCGCCTTGAAGAGACCGCTGGGCACCTGGAATATACACACCGGCACCCTCGAGTTTCTCGATAATGGAGTCGTGACAGACAAGTTTCCGAGAACTGCAGTGGCCGATATCGGTTGGCCGCAGAGCCCTACACCGCACTGATTTTCTCTGCTGAGTCGGCCACCTTGATATCTCAATTCAATAATGCGACAAATCGTTGCTATAAAAAACAATTAACCTTTTTTCCATACTGGTCAATTGTTTTTTTTATATATGTATTGCTTATTGTACATCGTATAGTGTGTGATTGAGTTGCGCGCCACGGTCGATTTTGATGTGCATTGGCTCCTTGCCGAGGAAGGGGCGAGGGTAGTGAAATCGAACGCAACACCCGCTGTGGACAAAAATTACAATAAACTCGGCTATTTATCTGTCAAATCGTTATGACTGTAGTACGATATTTTTGCAACAAAAGTTAAAATATTGTTCTATTAAGAATGGGGCAAGACATTTAGTATGTAGGCAAATGCAAAAATTCCGGAAGGTATATTTAGCTTATTTTATGTTTTATTTTTATTTGCCGGAAGGTAAATGTAAATTTTATCGATTGCCTGCGGCAAACTAGAAGTTAGAAAAATGCAACAAGCGGATAGCTGCAATTGGGAGGAAAAAAGAGGTTTGCCTTATGACACGAGCTTGAATTATTGATAACTCACGATACCTCTGATTAATTCATTTTCCACAACAACCCAAAACATGACCAGGATGTAAACACAAGTTGAAACTTGAGTTCTTGAGGGAGATGACTCTTGAGCTTCCAAAGTCTTGAAAATGTGTAAATGTATGAAAAATTTCAACTCCTAATTTCATTATAAAGAAAACTTATTCTCTATATTTTTACCACATGATGAATGATTTATATGACATGTAGCACACGGATGGAAAAGGTATAAACTAAAGAACTTTTTAAAACAAAGCTAAGTTCATAGTAGCTTTTTTTTTTTTTTAATAATGCATTCAGCAGTTGACATTTTTCTACATTTACGCATTTTTAAGAATTTGGAAGCTCATGAGACAATTTCTTGAAAACAAACGTATAAAATAATGATTTATTTATAAGTTATTCCGTGCTATTACAACCGCAAACAAAAAAGTTATGACGATGTAAGACGAAATTTCCGGCAATAAAAAAACAAACAAAAAATCATATCTCAATTACCGTGACTCTTAAGGCATAGGGTTTAAGGGTGAAAAAACTAGCAAATGACCGTCCCAATCTCCCAAAAAATGGTGTCGGTCCATGCGCCAAACACCCTGTGTGTATACGTAGATTTCATTTTACACGTTCTCCTATTTCGATTCTAAGATTATAATCCAAACGGCATGAATCTGCAGAATTCGGAGACGGTTGCAACGGGAAACGAAGCTCGAACGCCGGATGACGAAAAAGAGGAAGCGGCGATGAGGAGGGGTCGTGAAAAGTTCGTCGAAGATTAGAGTCAGGGAGTTATCGAGGCATGCATAAGTTGGTCGTTCATAGGCGCTTCTCGATAAGGAGCTTTTCCCACTGCGAGGCCACTCGAAACCCGCCAAAGAAGGCCGAGCGCGGCCAGTACCTTCCTCACGATTTCTTTTTTTCGCACCCCACCCACTACTCGCACCTCGACAACTTCCGCACGCTGAGAGGAATTTCGCGCTGTAGAAAAAGGAAGAATAATGCCCGCTCATTGCGAATGGCCCACGATTTTATTGTACGAACGGCCATAGGGTGGTCGTAAAACTCTTTACTGCTAATCGGAAATGATTTATCCGCGGGAGAACGGCGAGAAAGAGGTTCGAGTGAAAAATGTCAAAGGCATAATTTTCCCAAACGACGGTACTTCTTTATCGCAAGCCCTGAATTTGCGAAATTTAGATCACAAAGTTTTCAAAGAGGCCGTATAATTGAAGGACGAAAGTGAAAAACCTAAGAAGTATGGAGGGAACTTGAGAGGAAAACTCGATGGAAGCAGAGAGCAGCAAAACGAAGAAGCCTCCGACTACACGAGTCGATGGAGGAGTAATAGGATTCGAGAAATTGAAAAAGGGAAGTGAGATACGAAGAGATACGTCGAGGGCGAGAATGAGAGACAGTGACGGAGAGAGAGGTGAGAGGAAAAGAGCCTGGAAAGAAACTTGGAGGAGAAGAAGAGCCTTTGCGTTTCTTGTCGCGTCTCACTGAGTCCAGCAAGAGAGAAACATAAGGGAGAAAGATAGAGTAAGGGAGAAACGAGCGAGAAAGCGAGGGAGAAAGAGACGCCCGAACTTTCGTAAAGACAACCTCATGATAAACGGTGCACCGCATCGCTGCTCCCGCTACCCCAGACTCGTCGCTTTCCTTGCACTTTCTCATGACCTGGTCTCCGCTTTGCTTCCACACGTCTTCTCGATATCTATGTCCTTCCTGCTCCCACGCCGACTCATTGCCTTTTCGGAATCCTGAAACCGGAAATCCTTTCACCACCCACGCTGAAAGACAGCTCATTCATGGTGTGCTTTCAGCAATCGCCCATGAGAGAAGGTACGGCAGTTGAGGTAACTATAGTTTATTGGCAGAACAATCATAGCATGGCTGCCACAACTTGAGTTAACTCGCCTAAATCGCACCTGCGCTCAAGGCCTTAGGCCACAGTAACGGGTATAAAATCATGTGCGAATTTAACAATTTTGTTTTGTATGAAAAAGTGATTCACTCCCCGAGTCGAAATTTAGACCCTCCTTTAAACCTCCTTTCGATCCCAATTTGTCATTCAATGGAGGTTCAAGAGGTTCAAATGAAAATCTCAAAAACATGTATATCAGAACCTACTGAACCTCCAAAAGTGGCAGAAATTGCACTTTTTCACTCAAAGGAGGTATAGTAGGTTCATCTCAACCTCCTTTAAACCATAGTGAGCCTGATTTAATGCTTACGCAAACCTACAGACCCTCTTTTAAACCTCCTTTCGCCCTACTAACTCTCCTTTGACTCCTTTCACCGGTGGCTCGCAGAGCCTCCTAGCCCTCCTTTAAACCTCTTCTGACCCCACTAACCCTCCTTTAAGCCTACTTCAATATGCTGCCCTCCGCTCCCCCCCCCCTTCTCTCCCATCCGCAGTTCACCGATATTCCAAAGAAGGGATAATTATAATTAAAAAATATTTTCAGATAAACTATATATCATTTATTTATAATAATGAAATAAACTTGAAAACACACAAACAAATGTAGTACCAGCGTACTTTACTGGACTACTAACGTATACTATATTTGTACTATACTATAGTGCATATATAGTATACGTTTAATATAACATTTTTTTAAGTTACACGAAATAATTTATAGTTGTGACAATGTATGTATATGTTTCGAATTAATAAATCAATCTTATAATAAATAATCAAACATCATATTTTTAATTCACACATATAATTTATTTTTCAGATATAGCTTAACCCTACAGAACCTCCTTTGGATCCAATCTTTCATTTTCCTTCTGCTTTGGATTCAAAGGAGGTTCTGTAGGGTACAGATAGGACTTTAGGCCAAAACGAGGTTGTGTAGGTTCACGCAAGCCGAGCCCATAGGCCTAAAGGAGGCTCAGGAGGTTGAATATAAGGTTCCGTAGGGCTAAAGGAGGGTCGCCAACGGTGCAAATTTCTCCATATAGGTTCAAGGGGAGTCAAAGGAGGGCGGCGGTCTGTGCGTTACAAAGGAAATAGGTTCTCGAGCATTCAAAGGAGGGTCTAAATTTCGACTCGGGTCATAAAATTAATTACACATCTATTTAATATGAATATCAAGCTGTTAGATTTTTTTTCGATGCACAAAATGGCCGACTACTAATGTTTTCTTCTGTTATCTTTTTTTAGGCGCTCCGCGGCGTGATGTTCAGCATCCACAATTTTTTACCTAGAAGAAAAAAAAAGAATAATTCTCGTCAATCTACATTAGAATACCTAGAGAAGTACGTACGAAATTTAAAAAATATTGTTTTATTCAAAAATTGTAAGTATTTGAACTTAAGAAATTAATTTTCAGTGAAAAATTTCGTTATAACCGCTCATAAACAGCTCATAAAATGAAAAGTTTTCGATTAATCCGAAATTCCGTATGTACTTCTCTGCGAAATGCAATTAGGAACATAACTTTTTAATTTGAAGTAAATCGAGTGAAAATTGTTGAAGTTATTGGTCACGCCAATTGGACAGAAGCTGTTTCGAGAAGTTTCGAGTAGTCGGCCATTTTGTACATAAAAAAAATAGATATTTTCTAACAGCTTGATATTCATATTAAATAGATGTGTAATTAATTTTACGAGTGAATCACTTTTTCATACGAAAAAAAATGTTAAATTCGCACATGATTTTATACCCGTTACTGTGGCCCAAGGCCTTGAATCATCTCGCCGTTTCATTTCGCACGTCCCGCTTCACGAAACATCACTGATGGATGTAAATGGACCTACCTGTCAGCCATGTTGAGTAGCGAGAATTATAACAAACTTCTACTTCTGCGTCATAAGGCATTCGTGAAGTACATGTTTTAGCATTTTTACTGATACTTCGGTCGCATTAGTAACGAAGTTAGTTGTTATCTTGATCGAAACGTGCAGAAAAGTAGTTGTCCATTTTGAAGGATGCCGTAGAAATTAATGACCACAATCTTGAGTTCAATCCAGGCCAGTTTAATTTTCGCAAATGCATTAAGGTCGAGCGTGAATTAGAAAGTCCAAAAAAAAGCGTTTTTTCGGGAATGTTTCAGAAGGGGAAAAACAAATGAGCCCAGTAAGCATTGAGGTATCTTATTACGTATATTTGAAATGTATTTTAAAAAAATGTTCAACGTGAAACAATAAATTACTGCAGATTTATCATCCTATTCCATGTGCGCCTTGCCACTGCAGTCCCCAATCGACGGGAAAGATGCAGCTCGTAATTCTTGACTGAAACAAAAAAACCAATAAAATGTTCATCTGTCATATTTTTTCTTCTCGGTAAATGAAGAAAAAGCTGAAAAGATCTCGAAATTATAGCTTTTCTCAGGTTTAAATAAAAAAAAATATGTTAAAAAACACTTTAACGTGCTATAAAAATTATTTAAAAATACTTTTTCAACGATATTTTTAATTCACTCAAAAGAGATTTTCGTACTGAATGAAATAATCTTTGGTTTCATTCAAAAGGTCGTTTAGTTTTTTTGCTATCGTGCCCACCAATTTGGAAAAATCGTGAAAATAAAAACTGGAGAAAACGCGCAATAGAAGGAAATATCAATCGCATTTCTGCTTTTGGCCTTGTATCTTCAAAAATATATACGATTGGCCTCTGTAACTTTGTAAATATATTCTTGGATAGTTTATCTATCGATTTAAGCAATTAACAAAAAAAAACGATTATTCGAAGCTTCTAATTCAGGCTCCGGTCTTAAGGGAGGACACCACTACGAGGGGCCGAAAAAAAGTTGTTTCTTCCAATTTTGGTGTCTACTAGACTATTTATTTGCGATTTGGAAAAGTTTAAGTTATCAAGCAAACATTGATCTTATTTCGGGTGAATTTTTATTGAAAAAATTGAACATCAACGTTTTCGACGTATAATAGGGCCCCTGTAGAAAAACATGTAGTCCAGCGGCCGAATCGATAACTGGATCATGGTTGGTCTGAAAAATAACAATGTTTATAATCTGTATAAATGTAGTTCTCGTTGGACCTGGCCGTTTTGCGAAAAAAAAATATTTCACACAATGGCGGGCGTTAAAAAAAAGTGTAATTTTGGCGAAATTTTCACTTATATTCGGGGGCTTCGGAAATACTAAATTTCAAAACAAACGAAAAACGGATACGTACAACGATAGCTACGGCCATTACGGAAATTTCGTTTTTTGTAAATTGAAAATCGGTTCATTATAGCTATAGTTACGATTTCGGCCAGGTTGAGGAAAGTCGTTTCGAGAAAAACGCGATTAACAGTTTTGTTATACGCAAATTATTGCACTACCTACCTTCACTAAATCTTCTGTAGCCTGGTTAACTTTTTCATATTTTTTTACTTGAACATTTTTTCACACATTCTGGGGGAAATGGAAAAAAAATCGATTTTTTACCCGTCGAAGTAGTGTACCGCCTTAAAGCTGTTGCAGATAACAACAAACGTCCCTGGGAAGTAGTACGACGTAGCCCAATTAGTCCAATAAAAGAGACGAAAACCCAGCACATTTTAGCGTTGAATATGAATTTTTGACTGAAGGTAGTTGGTTGCATGCTAAAAGTAATCCCAATAAAATGTTGCCCCTCAACTCGCCCGAACCCTAAGAAATGTTGGTTGAAAACTTAAAAACCGCCGCATCTCGATAATTAATAGCCCGATCAAAAAAATGTTTCGAACAAAAGTTATTTGTAATAATAAAATACGTATAAAGACGCAGCCATATGTCTACTCCGCTCGCACACACATCAACCCCAAATCTTCCAATCATTTTTGTGCCACTATTTTCAAAGATAGGAAGTTGGACATCAGGCAACTTTATACGAATTTGATTATTCCAAACAACTTTTGTTTGAAACCTTTTTCGATCGGGCTATTAATTATCGAGATACGGCGATTTTTGAGTTTTCAACCCGTATTTCTTAGGGTTAGGCCTAGATGAGGGGCAAGATTTTATTGGTGTTACTTTTAGTATGCAACAATTTACCTTTAGTCAAAAATTCATACTCTACGCTAGAAAGTGCTGGATTTTCGTCTCTTTTACTGGATCTACCTTGTATAGTGTATTATGTTAGATGAATGTTCATCAAACGCGCGTATATATACTTCATTGATGACCGTCACCATTTAAACATTGCCAAAACATCTATTGCGACGTAAGTTCGGTGCGAGAAGCGGACCATTCAAGCAAAATAACTTTATTACCCTGCCAATAAAATAGTCTATTCACTGATCCTCAAGTTTAATCGGTAAAAAGGAAAAATGTTCTTGTATCGAATTTTGCCTTCCCGAAGTTGCCAACAAATGTTATATTCAGTGTACCAATATTTTTCTTTCATCCGACCGTGTTTATGTTTCCGGACATCAGCAACTTTATGAAGAACCACACATTTTTTGTCACAAACCAAAAAATGGTTTGCAAGCCCGTGTGGTCTTCGTGCATACACGACAATTCCTTTCTCCTTTTTCCCCTCCTCATTGTTCTTCGGAGCCAGGAATACTTCTCGTCCGGGAAATTTTGTCAGGGATGCGCTCGTGTGATAAGAAAAAAGAAAGCACTGTAGCGGGAAAATTTCGAAACTGTTGTTCCGCAAGAACTGATCGATGGCTCAAAGGACCTTGTCGTTTGTTCACATAGCCGGAAGGAACACCACGATTTTACATCATGTTCACCGTTTATACAACACGCCCGGCTTCTCCATTATGTTCTCGGAGAGCGCCAGAGAGGCGCGCGCCGGTCCTGCCACTTCCGGTTATACGACGTCGTCGTCGTCGTCGTCGTCATGATCGTTCTTGTCGTCTGTGTCTCGTCACGAGAGGTACTCCCGTAGCTTCGCGTTAACACGCACCCTCATACCTTTGCCCGCGCCAACCCTCATCGATACAGAAACCCAGTGCGATGTATAGCACATTAATACTATTAACGGCGTCATGTCTAAGAGACGGGGCAATGAAAGGAGATGTTATAGTACAATAGTAAACTACACCATTCTGAGGAAGCCTCGATGCCTCCAATAACTGATTGTTATCACCCAAACGGAGCTCTCTTCGCTACTGGGATTTCGAGATATCGAATCTTCCTCGTCTCGGAATAATGGGCACGTGGGTATATATAGGAGAACCCGGGGCAAGACGAATGCACGGGGTAAGATGAATCATAAGCCTGGCCACTAAACAGTGCGTGCGAGCACAGTGCATGGGGTTTGGGGAGGCGGGAAGGTGAATGAGTGTGAAGCACGCGTCTCGAGTGAGAAAAAAATATCGATTTTTTGACTAAACGATCTAATTTTTGGTAAAGTTTACTGTCGTTTCTGTTCATTTGAGTTGCTGATATTGATTAGAGACAGGCAGGTAAACACAATGAAAGTACCAATTACACAGCCACACAAAAAAGAAAGTTCGTTGTGCGACGAATCGGAATATACTTTTCCGACGTATTTTGAGCTACTGAATCGATATTCGAAGTCAAAATTAAGATCCTGTGTACCATTTTTTTGATAACTTCAAATAATTATGTAAATACGCCATTATTGTCGTTTAGCGTCAACTAGATCGCTTTGGGAGGGTCCGCTGGCTTCATTATACTTAGATATTCACGTATTCACATAAGGTTAGAAGTATTAAGGCGTTACCCCCACTTGTAGCGCAAAAAAAGGCCTTTTTCATGAATTTTTTAAAAGAAAACTACAAAACTTTTTTAATCGATCAATATACCACCTTAAAGAACACATCTTGAAGAACTTTCAGTAATTTTTTTATTGAAAAATATTACATTGTTTAGTGGCAAATGGCCGTCAATGAAATAATGTTTTTATATACACGGTTTGCGGTGACCAACATTGCGGCGAAGTGGATCATCTGAAAAAAAAATGCGGATGGATTTAGTTAAATATAAGTATAAACTAGTCTTCAATCGAAGGATTTTAAAAAATATTCATTTTTCACAAAATGGCGGACAGTCAAAGTTAATGGTTCGATTTTAACGAAAAAAACGGCCGTTTTTTGGCTATTAAACGGCAATTTTTTCGAAAAAAAAATCAAACGATTAAAGACTACATTTTTATGTATTAAATAAGCCTGCAAAATTTCAAGAAGATCGGTTCATTAGTGTTCGAGTAATCTTGGTCACCGACTTCAGAAATACCATTTTGAGAAAAACGCGTTTAAAGTTTCAATTAGCCGGTCGTTTACACAACGGATTCTTCTCTTTCAGCGCTCATATCTCAGTCAATTTTGTTCGGATCGACTTGAAATTTTCAGGACATATTCTCAGATACTTATACTTCAAAAAAATGCAATAAAAAAATCGATTTTTTCAAAATCGCAAGTGGGTGTAACCCCTTAACACCGTAGGAACGAAAAAAACGGATCCAGGACCAGCGTATATTTAGCGAAAACTACGTATATCCAGCGAAAACTACGAAAACCGTATAAGATAGTCGGCCCAGTGGCCGTCAGCGTCCTAGTGATCGTCATGTTTGCGCATTAAATAGGTATTTTAAGATAAAAATCAGTCCTTCGTGCAGATCTGTGGTATATTAGCTTCCAGGAGGTATGTACTATGTTGTATTACATTTTCACACCCGTAAGTATACGTATAAAAGAATAATCAAATTAAATATATTCCGCTACGACGTCTAGCTGTCATTTCGGCCGAATCCTTCATTAGGAGGTTAACGTGAACCATTTCGCATTTCGGGTGATTTGTGAATGCCTGTGGACTTGCGTGAAGTAAGGTTTCCTTCACGTGATTAACAAGGATTTTAGTTTTGCGTTCAGCGTAGAAAATTATAGTTTTATGTTAATTTCAACGAATTTTCATATATGACGATTACCGGTTCAGCAACATAAACACTCTGCCGATTAATCGCCATGGCTTTCGATAACTGAGACAATGTTAGCAAAAAAAGAGTCTTACGAATCGAATACTAGTTTATAGAAAATCAGAAAAGAAATATTGGGTCCGTAATTAGCATTGTCTGAAGGATCCACGGACCAGTAATCGTCATACACATATTCGCTATAGTAAAAAGATATACATATAAATAAATGTTCGCGATTACTGGGTCGTGACCACGTCGATAACTGGGTATGTCTTGAAACACAGGTGAACAGCACTCGATCGAAATAATATTAAAAGTTATTTTATGAAAAAATATTTGTTTATAATGACTACAAATAAATAAAAATTATAATTTTGACGTAATAGGCAATAGTTTGTTTTATTTTTAAAATTAATAAAGTTCCATGGAAGAGAAATTTAAGTTTCAAACTCTTTATCAAATGTTTTAATAAAATTCATAAAGTTTGTGACAGAGTGAGTAAAAATTATTCTGCCGTTCTATATGCAGACATAATCGAGTCAACAAAGTCCTACGGACCTTTGCATAATTAGTTAAGGCCTTATATACCTTTGGATGGTCGGAAAACAAGGATTTTTAGGATTTTTTGAAAAATACTTATAAAGCAATCAAAACGAGGTTTAGAGGGTTTGTTTCACATATCTGTAGGTACCTCCAATGAGCGGACTCGTTCCAGTCGCACATGTGCACTCAGAAGAATTTTCTTTTCCCGTAATCTACATGAGTTTTGCTACCGAATTACACGCGATTATTGTAAAATATTTATTTTTGTACATCTAGCCCGATTTTTAAGAAAGTCGCATTTTTGACTGAAACAACGGCATTTGTTCGTTTCCAAAAATCGCAATTGTTACACGATAGTAAAAATCGTGTGTACTTCGCTATAAAATGTAGCGAAGAAGTTATACTTGAAATTTCAAGTCAATCCGTCAAAAAATGCAAGACCCACGAGTCCGCCCGATTATGAAAACATTTCTTCATGAAAAACGCGTTTAAAGTTGTAAAACCATTTTTCTACATGCCTTAAAAAATGTCCACCTAAAAGAACTTTCGCATATTATTTCCGACACGTTTATACATAATTGAAATCAATAAAAAAAAAACTTTTTTTTCAAAGGTATCTAAGGCCTCAAAGCAGTTTAAACGCATGTGACGATTAGTGGGACGTTGCCATGGCGATTACCAGACCAACTGTCATGGTGGCATGAGGATGACTCGTACAATAGCGTCTTATAACCTTTACGAAATATTTTCTCGAAAACTGTACCAGGCACGGGAATTTCACAAAGACCTTCTTTTTCGTAATAAAAAAACTGATTAAGAACGACTTAAAATAACTTTTGCTCACTTTCCTAGTTGAGCTATATAAATTTGCAAAGTCAAGCGATCTGCTCAAGGTGACGATTACTGGGCCATTTACCTTATTTAGCGAAAACTACGCAAAAAACGTATTTTGCCCTCATTTTTATAACGCCAACGAAAAATCCCTGCTTCTTATGTTTATGGGACAGCAGGGATCGGTAAAACCATTACACTGGCAAAGTATGGCCCAATGGAACAAATCTAAATCCAGGAGCCCTCAACATCATCCAAAAACCTTTAGTAGAACCCGATAGAATCTTGCTATCCCCATTGCATATTAAACTTGGGTTGATGAAACAGTTCGTGAAATCTTTGAACAAGGAGGGAGAATTTTTCATTTATTTGCAACAGCAATTCCCCAACATATCGGATGGTAGGTTAAGAGGGGATTTTCGATGGGTCACAAATCAGAAAGATGTTGAGAGATGAAGTATTCATCACGACAATGAACAACTCAGAGAGAGAGCCGCGTGGAGCAGTTTCAAAGTGGTCGTTGAGAACTTTTTAGGCAATAACAAAAGTCCGAATTACGAAGAAATTTTCAGGGGAATGGTCATCAACTACGGTAAACAAGGTCATTTGATGAATGTTAAATTGCACTTTCTACATTCTCACCTGGATGCATTTCCTGAAAACTTTGGCGCCTACAGCGAAGAACAGGGAGAGCGTTCCCATCAAGATCTCAAAAAAATGGAACGTCGATATCAGGAACGTTACCAACGTTCCTGATATCGACATTCCATCGACGGAAATCGGCCATTAATATGATTGCCGATTTCTGTTGGATTTTAAAGAGGGAAACATCCAGGAAAGGAATAAAATGAAAAATAAATCCCTTACATAGGTCGTTTGAAGAAAAACAGGTACGTTTTAGCAAAAAGCGATAGACATTTTCAAGCGGTTCCAAATATTGTTGAGTGTCGTCAGTGGAGTAATATCGGCTTTTGAAAGTATAAAATAGGTCGGTAAAAGAATTTACAGATGTATAAGTCTCAGAAGTATTTGCAACGTGTTGGCGTTATAAAAATGATGGCAAAATACGTTTTTTTCGTAGTTTTCGCCAAATATACGGATTCCGGCGGTCTTGGATCCGTTTTTTTTGCTTCCTATGGCGTTAATACTTCTAACCTTATCTGAATATGTGAATAGCTAAGTATAATGAAGCCAGCGGACCCTCCCAAAGCGATCTAGTTGACGCTAAACGATAATAATGACGTATTTACATCATTTTTTGAAGTTATCAAAACAAATTGTACACAGGATCTTAATTTTGACTTCGAATATCGATTCAGCAGCTTAAAATACATCGGAAAAGTATAGTTCGATTCGTCGCACAACCAACTTTTTTTTGTGTGGCTGTGTTACTAATAGAATAAGAACGGTTGGTCAGAAATTTTCACGGTTATTGCGTGATTTTTTGTTAATTGGTTAACCGTCTAATGGGGCAAGATGAATACAAGCTATCGCAAAGCTGCAATATTTTACAACGTACCACTATTTACGTTAGAAAGGGTGAAATGAAAGTAGTCAAGTCTTTGGTTCCTCTTTAACCGGTGTTTCTACCAGGGGAATAAAAATAACTTGCAAAGGATTAAAATGATATAGAAGCAAGATTATTGGGGGTAAATACTACAGAACTTAAACGATTGGCTTATCAAATTGCTGGTATTGAGAATTAAACCACTTTTATATGCGAAATATGCCAATAATTCGTGTCCCATAGTTCTCCCAGCGCTTTTTCATCTTGCCCCACATACGGGGTAAGTGGGAAAAATAAAGGTTTAAGGGGTGGGACGCAGTCAGAGGCGTGAAAAAACGAGCAATTTTAATCATTTTTTTAAATCGTAATTAAGTTTGTTTTACAAAAGTGGTTACACCGACTTTTTGTGTTATATTTCAACTTGACTTGGAAAAAATTTCAAAGAAAAATATTGATTATTTATAAAAAATATTTCCATCTTTGTCGGACCCCCTTCGGCATGTAGTGACCTTTACGGTGACCATCGTAAAATTTTACTGGATCATCTGAAATTAAAAAAAAAAAAAAATCATTCGTTTAATAATAAATCTAGTCCTTAATAGAAGCTTGTTTTTCAAAAATTAACAAAATGGCGGCTTCCGACAGATAACTTTCGATTTTCGACCAAAATATCGCTCGTTTATTGTTTTAAAAAAATAAAAATTTTCAACAAAAATGAAAATCCTTCGATTATGGATTAGTTTTTAATGCTGTCAATAAGCACACCAAATTTCATCAAAATCCATCGAGTGGTTTTTGAATTATAGTGGCCACCGAATTGGAAAACATAGTTTCGAGAAAAACGCGTTTAAAGTTTTTCGATGTGGATATGGTATTATATGTTCGTAAAATGTTGAGCTCGATGGATGAAGCTAAACTATTTTCAAGTATTTTGATCCGCTGAATCCGAATATCACAATTGTTGCCGAAAAGTCGAGCATTCAATTGTTTATAGCTAATTGTTAAAACAATTTTTCAAAAAATTGATGTTTTTCGGGATGAATTATTTTTTTTTAAAATATTTTGGGCAATTTTAAAACGAAAGTATTCTTTATAACATTTTTCTAAAGTTCATAGTTTTTAAGAAATACATTTTTTAATTTCTGAACGAGTTTTCCAATTTTACACTTGATTTATGTATAGAAATACTAATTAAAAAATTACTTACATTCGAATCATCAATTCCTGGCCGATACAATAGGGCTTCTGCCGATGTGGAAGCTTCCAAACTATCAATTTGCTGTTGTCTTCGAAGCATTCTGTCTTCCCGGGTATTATCGTTTGCGCGTTTGTCAGCCACTACCTGCCATGGGGACCCGACACCCCTTCACTAATTGTGGGATATCCCGGAAACTATTCATCGGATTAACTTGAAATTTTCATGAAATATTTTCAAAACATCATACTTCAAGAAAATGTTTTAAAAAATCGATTTTTTTAAATTCTGACTGCATCTCACCCCTTAATTAAAAATATATATATATTGTATGATAAAAATCAGTAAGACTGATTCTTTTGCTTCCAACATGAAACGTTTAATAAATGTTGATTTTTCGAAAAGAATGATTAAAGGTGACTGACTCATATACGTATTGTTTTGTTTGAACATGAACATAACCTTACCTACGTGTAAAACTCGAAACATCGGTGCTACATCGATACGGCCATCGTACACGTTGAAATCTCCCCGTTGAAGCCTGGCCGAACGTAGTTTGGCGAATTCTCGACGTTTAGTCGTGGCAATTAAGAATGGAAATTCGTAAAACCCAATTCTGCAGGACAAGCAAAGACAACGATGAGATTAACCCCCGTGACCTACGTATACTGAGATTCCAGTATAGAGATACTGTCAGAGCTTGCATATACACGGATTGGTTCAATTTTCCGCAACCTATGCATATGAACGGTCCGAGGTACATGAATGTTCGTCAAACACGCGTGTGTAGGCTTCATTGATGAACGCCACCATTTGGATACTTCCAAAAAGTCATTCGCGATGCAAATTCGGTGCGAGATGCAGACCATTCCAGACCCGAGATTGAACGACCACGGGACATACCAACGGCATCGACGCGACAACTTTCTGTAGATAGAGCTTTTTGAATTTTTGCAAAAATACAGATAGACAAAACATCCGGGTAGTAAAGAGTAAAACTTCCATTCGATTTTGACGAAGACTGGACACAGTTATGGAAATGTAGACGGATACCCGTGCAGGTATTTTGGTAGGGATCAAATTGGATTCCCGAATTCTTCACTACGTCCTGATGGAGATCTAATTGGATTCCCGTATTCGTCACTACTTCCTGATGAGGATCCAA
>OZ023312.1:33680385-33687885 GCA_964007375.1 Ophion obscuratus | reverse complement strand
GACGGTTCTCGAAACGATCTTTAAATGGAAAAGCTACGTGGATTTTTGAGACATCCGAGCTTACTTGAGCAAGCGCCAATGTCTTCAGAATTTCGTTATGGTTTGTTTGGGTTATTTTATATGTAGGCAAAAAAATTCTTATTTATATAGAGTGAAAGTTAGGTAGATTCACAATCTTTGAAAAATAGTTATACTTTAAAAATAATAAACGTTATATAAAGGATTTTAATGGTTATTGATACAGTCGTCGTGGATCTTTGAAATGGTAAATAAAAAAACAAGCGTTTATTCTACTTACATAAGAAAAAAATATAATTTCTTGAGAATAGCTTGAGAGCGGTTGTCTGCTTGCGATAGCATATGTGTACATTCGAGATAGGAATATTTGTGACAGTTGTAACGAATCAAGGGAAATAGAATACAATTTCAATAAGAAGAAATTGTTGAATTGACTTACAATAAAGCTTGGAATTTGGAAAAATGCTAGTTAAAAATCTTAGGCTATTTCCAGTGCCGTGAATTTTCTTGGATAATGTTCCAACCCCCTGCCCCCCCCCCCCCATCCCTCCCGATCAAGCTGAAATTTTGCACAAACCTTTCTTTCAATATTTTAATACAACCCTAAAGGGAAAAGGGAATAGTTTTCGAAATATTGTACTTTAATGTTTTTTTTAAGGTAAGGTTCCAAAAGTCCTCCCCCTCCGAGCGAGCTAAACTTGGTTGATGCGGAAAAAATATTTTATTCACGAATCATATTGGTTATCGGCTGAAGAAGACGTTTTTAATCTTCATCCGCAGATGAAAAACGAGTACCCGATTTTCTTGCGATTTCGTGCAACAATATTGACATATTAATGGAAATTTCGGCTTCAAATAATGCGTCTGTCAATAGTCGACATGGTATGGTTAACTAATAAATATTGTTTTTTTCGATCTCAGACCAAAAAGATGGTTGGAATGAAGCCCTCTGTCAGGCTGTTAGACTTTCACGCATTGCTAAATAACTTTCAGAATCATTCCTACTTTTGCTACAAATTATACAGACATTCTTGATATACCAATGTGCCAATGACAGTACCAAAGACAAAGTAAATCGCGCCAGTAGTTTTCTGACACTTTAATCGAAAGGACACCATCGATTTCTCCGTATGTCACTGCAGTCGGTCAACGGGGTCATCATGCGACAGCTGTTCTTTTTCGCTTTTTTGGGAATTTTTTTCACGAACCATCAAATCTCACAAGCTTTGAAATTCTATCGCACATTTATTAACATTTTTACAGTGCCTCGGAATTTTATCAAATAAAAATAACAAGTTGAATCGACTTTACGCCGTTCGGAAGACACACATGTGTAAAAAAAAGTTGGTTGACGGTTGCCATGTTTCCGGAGGCTTTGCTTATCTGAAATAAAAATAATAAAACGGCAGATCAAATTGGAGACCTCAGGCTATCGCCGGAACTAGAGTAAAGTAAATATATTAAAAATTGAATTTTTGGCCCGGTTTTAAAAGTTAAATTCCAAGTTGCGTCAGTTTTTTCGACTTCTTAAGCCTTAAAAATTATGGCTGATGAGAAATATTCTAGTTCAGGTGATAACTATAGATGTGCTGACAATATCATAAAAAATTGAGCGAAATTCGTTGAACAGTTTTGGAGATATCATGGAAGCCACAGTTTTACACATAGAAAATTTTGAATTACCATCAGTCTGCTACGTCGGCTATAACACCCACACATTTTTTGCAATTCGTTAAAAAAAATCGTTTTTTTTTACCTGTTACATGGAATGACAGCCTTAAGTGCTCCAGAAAATGTGGCAATTCTTCGAAGAATTTGATTCTTCGAAGAACCGTCACATTTTCACTAACTTACGAACAAATTTACGTCGCGTGTTTAATTACGATAAGCGGTTGAGCTCGCTGACCAAAGAGCGTATATACGTATAATATTTAATTGGCGTTGAGAGGGTGCCGTGTCATTTGACCGTTCGCTGCAACGTCGCTTCCCATCTTTCATTCCGACTTGGTATAATCGTCTTGTTTTCAAAAGTGGTGTTCAATGAAACGCGCGTTTGAAAAACTTTCTTAATAGGCGCACTGAGCGATACACGTATGGCCTTTAGGCTTTTCTAATTGCGAAAAGGCGTCACTTGGCTGGTAGGCCCTATGACCCTTTGACACGCGATGTAATCTACATCGGTATATATGCAGCACGTACAGCTGTCAGCGCGGATAAGAGTCCTTTTTCGCTCTACATATACAGCCCACCCGAATTGAATTTCATCTAAAACCACATTTTTTATGTATTTTTTCACTTGCAAGACCGAAACATAGGCGTTTGACTTTCAAACTGTCGAATAATCGTACCCGAACTAGACATTTCACAAACAAAAAGCAGTAAATATCGGAAGCACAAGTTGAGCTTTTGTGAAAAGTGCACAAAGCAGGTATAAAAAGTATATAAATTTTTCGGAATTTTTCAATCGACTTGAGTTGACTACGATTTTTTGCAGTCGCAGAAAGGCAGGAGGGGGTGAATTTGGTGTTTTTTTTACACAAGGAGTGGGATTCGCCACTATGGAAATCTATAATCAACGATGGCGAGGGAATTAGTTGTCTGAGTTGAACTGGAATACCATTTATACAGGGTGTCTTGTTATGAATCCTGCAACTGTCGATAGGTCAGATCATGTCCTAATATATACTGGAATTTCCGTTCAGTAAAAGTCGCACGGTTTTCGAGGATTTGGACTTTATGTTACTTTTTTTAATCATCTGCTTTTGGTTTTTCCCATGCCATTTCTACAAATGGTATGAATCGACAATAGCTGAGTAAGCATCTTTTTAACGTAATTGGCACGATATGTCTGTTACGTAAAAACGTAAAACGTAAAAACAGTACCTGTTTTTTACATCGCAGGTTATCAAGATCGAATTGGTGTGTATGAAAATTCTGCATAAGATCTTTTTTCATGGAGTTTCCTTAACATTTAAGGTTGAAAAAGAGACTTTTCTACATAAAACATTACGGCGGTGTGAGCGACGCACTTGTTTTGGCAGAAAAAAAAATAAAAATTGTGTGCTGTTGATCTAAGGCGAGGTCGACTTTAAGGGGAGATATACACCTAGAAGCCGGAAAAAGGTTCTGGGTGTAATCTCTCCTTATAAAATAGGAAAAACTATTTGAAATTTCGGATTGGGGTTTTAATTATCTAAAAGGATATACATTCGAAAATATGTTCAATTTTCTTTATTTAAAAATATCAAAAATATACAAGGATATTGTATGATCCTTGGAGCGTCGGAAAAAAATCTGCGTATACGGTACCCACTGGCGTTTCTTCGAAAATCATCTGAAAAAAAAACCAAAAAGATTAGTAAATTAGATACTATAATCTAGTAATTGTCATAGCCGATTTAGAAAATATCGATTTATGACAAAACGGCGGACGTTTGAACATAAATAGTGATTTCTGGGCCAAAAATTAGTTATTATTGTGCCTATAAAACAAAAACTAAGGACAAAAAAAATCCTATGACAAGTACTAGATAATGGTGTATACAATAACCACAAAAAAACCTCAAGGCAATCGGTTAATTGGTTTTCGAGAAATTTTGGGTACCGATTTGGAAAAAGTTGGTTTTGAGAACAACGCGTTTGAAAATTCGGGAATGAATAAATCATGAAATTTGTCAACTTACATGGAATCATCGATACCAGGCCCATAGTGTAGGTCTTCTACGGTCGACGGAATGTTCAGAGCTCCTAAATCCTCGATCTCGACCATGTAGGTGTATATCTCCCGTTAAGCTTAGGTAGTTTTTATTGTATACTGTCAGTTGCAATCATTGTTGTGTTTGTGGCCTTATAATATTCTCATTTTGGGTTTTCGTTGGCGTGGTAATAGTAGAATACTTATATGTTATGTTACCGAGCAATGAATGAAAAAGTTGAGTTTAGGGCAAGATAATGCCATTCTAGATGATCCCTAGGGATCATCTTGTACACAAATAACCTACCTACTTTATTTTTGTTAAATAGATTGTCTACTCATGTTCAAACTATACTACTAATGTATAATTGGTCTCACAAACAATAATTGATATACCTGAGTGATTTAAGACTGGTTTAGTTTAATTCTAGTTGGGTGAGATGAAACTTATAATATAAAGGTAATTTAACTTGTAAGTTCAGTTTATGTTGTGTACCTACGATTAATATATATATGAGGGTGTTGTAAACCCGAGCAAGCTTTTATTTACATTTACCTAATTTCTCCAAAAAAAAAATCCCTAAATCCCTAAAATAAAAAAATCCCTAAAAATCCATAAATAGATGATCCCCCGGATCATCTTGTCCATACCCTAGAGACCTTCTTGAACACCGGGGTGCACAAGATGATCCTCATGTAAGGTTTTACAAAAAGGACATATTTCTATTGAAACCCTAATAAATTGAATATTACGAATATGCCAATCGTAAGATAGATCCGTATGCCAGTAGTAAACGCTTTCAGATCTTAATTACGTTGAATATCTTTGAAATTTAGAGCATTCTCCCTTAGGGGGGATCATCTCGTACGCCTTTCCCCTAACCAAGAGTATAGAAAAAAAACCCGGTAAAAAAGTTATCTTTTGGAGAAATAGCATGCGAAAAACGAGAAGCAGAAGATTTTTATCACGAAAACCGTGGAACTTTTACTAAACTGAAATTTCAGCATATAGTAGGACATGATCTGACCTATCGACAGTCGCAGGATTGTTCATTCATTACAAGACACGCTGTATATATATATATATATATATATATATATATATATATATATATATATATATATATATATATATATATACTTTTTTCGACCATTCATCAGACCCTTCCCTAGCCAAATGGAATTATTCGGTCGGAATTAAAATGCAAAAGCCTTTTTCTCTACGATATTTCATTCGCATTCGAATCTCTTCTTTCACATTCGCCCAAATTGCATCGGCCGTTGTTTTTCTTCGGATGCCCATCCAGGGTACGTGTTCCATGGTAAATAATGTGCAAAAAAAAAAACGTGCCATTTTCCGAAACTTCCCAAAGGGTTTTCGGGAAAACCATGCATAAAAAAAATTCACCAAATAGTGTTTTTATGTCAGCCAGTACACGATGAAATAAACCA
Organism: Ophion obscuratus; assembly: GCA_964007375.1. NCBI lineage: Eukaryota > Metazoa > Arthropoda > Insecta > Hymenoptera > Ichneumonidae > Ophion > Ophion obscuratus. The sequence continues at coordinate 33,682,721 of OZ023312.1, read as the reverse complement.
GACCTGTGTCAAACGACCACATCATCGAACGAACCATCGGGCGCGTGCCCGTCGCGATCTAACGATCAACTTGAGTCGCTCGGGTGGAACTCGTTCCTCTCAAATCCGTGTTTTGGTTAATCGCCGCATGGGTCCAAAAGCACTCGAAGAGTTATGGTCATTGGTGTGACGATAGCGAAGGCCGGCGACCAAGTGAAACGAACACTCACCCACGTAAGTGGAAGCGTGCGTGAGTATTAACACGGGCTCAGCCACTCGTAACAAGGAGCGATATATATGTATCATCCCGTATATATTACCGTTACTCGATCCTACTTGCCGATCTTTCTGGCTACTTCATAAAGACATCAACACGCGAGGCCCGATCAGTACGAGGAGGGAAGAGCCGGTTCGAGAGATAAAACGGGCGCTTTTACCGACGCTGCCAAACTTCGCGCGTGTTACGTACGCGTGTACGGGGGCGTAACATGGGGTTACTTTGATCAGGTTTTGGAAGTTTTTTGTAGGTAACTTTTTTTTAATGTCCTAAATTCCAACTATTTTTGCTCCAATATATCAATGTGTCCTTTGGCTATCAAATGTATGAGAAAGTCAACCCCCCCCCCCCCCCCAATCTTATATATTTTTTTTAATGGCCAAGTAATCTAGATTGTGGGTTTTGTTTGACAAAGCATCGAAATGCAACTTATGTCAAAGATTGAGGGTTAATTTGACATTATATCGATGAAAAAAATCAAATATTTTATGCATTATATATAGAAATAAAATTAAAAGCAACGATTTTTTACAATTAAAGTGTCCTCTTTGTTAAGGAATTTTTTTTACATACAAATATCAAGTACGTAGGGTATTATTATAGGCAGTCTCATAATCATCATTGACATGAGATCAAAATCAACTTGATCAACATTACAATCAACTTTAGCAATATTATAATACACTTGAACTTGTTACTCAGTCTTAGAATTATCGTTGAGATCAAAATCAACTTGAACAATATTGTAAGGAACTTTGGCAACATTATAATAAACTTGAACAACAAATTTAAACACATTCAAATGCGCACCCATTTAAACCGTTTTTTGGCACCAAATACTTTTAAAGTTACCCTTAATGTGAATTTAACTCCGTTTTGCGGTATGTGTTTGCATAGACGGAAGGGCATCTGAACGTCTTACTTACAAGGAACATCACTTCGTGCCCACCTCTCGATTTTATTAAAACCCGTGGATATGGTAGGGCATTAAAAACTATTCGATACGTTTTTCTTGTTATCCGTGAAGAAAACGGTTCTAAAGGGTCTAATGAGACTTAGAACCGTTTTTACTCTAAGAGGTGAAACCACCCCTTAGAATATGTCAAGGGTTGATTTTGCAGTCTGACCCGTAAGCAGGCCACTGATGTCTGTAACAGAAACAAAAATTCCTTTCATGCAAACGATCGGAAATTATGAGTACGTTGATAAAAAAAAAATATAAATTAAGGGATGGAGTTTACCTTCTATTAATATTGTCACCCTCAAAAGGGGCGCATTGGATTGAATTAAACGGGTGGAACATTGAAGGGGGGATAGAATTAAAGTTTACGTATTTTTCTATTTTAACCGGATAACAAGCTTGAGGGGGTAAACCTCCCCGTACTTGAAGTTTCTTATCGCCGTCGTTTTTTCCGTATTTTAAATGTGCACGGTGATTAAAATTAATGCTTAAATAAACACTTCTACGAACTCCAAATTGATGTTGAGGGTATGGGTATCGCGAAAATCGACAATCCGACTATAAAATTCTGCCAAAAATCGAAAATTAATGGTAGCTCAACGAATCAAGCGGCAGTTTTTCGAGCAAACGATTGCGAAGAGAATGCGCACAAAGTGGAGTTTCAAATAGAGACGGAAAGTAAATGAGTGGCTATTGAGTGGAGGCACTTACTTTTGGCCGAGATGCAAAAAGAATTTGGATTTTTGAGATTTGTTTACAAATCCACATTGATGTATTTTTACCCCCTGAATAAGAATTCACCATTAATTTTCACCATAAACCTCCATGTCCATTAAAAGTCGTCGAATGTATATGTGGTGTAGTTTACCCCCTTAAGCTTGCTGTCCGGCAAAAATGGAAAAATACGTAAACCCCCCAAAAAATGTTGCCCCCCCCCCCCCCTAAAGTAATACCCGTTACGTTTAATTTAATGCATCATTTTTAACTGTGGACCGAGAGAAATCAAAATGAAGGGATCGGTCATCCCTTAATTTTTTCCATCGACCAAAGTAGTTTTCTGCTCGTTTCACACTAGAAGAATTTTCGTTTCTGTTTCTCTGAAATCAGCTTGCGGGTCAA
>OZ023312.1:33662203-33680185 GCA_964007375.1 Ophion obscuratus | reverse complement strand
ATACGCCACCCTTTGAGCTCTGTTTTCCCAAAAGATTCATCGAAATCAACGTGGTTTCCGGGTCATTAACGAACAAATATCAAACGTACATGCAGACAGACTACTTTGTATTGAAAATACGACTTTTCTACTTGTAATTAATATCAATGGGAGGAAATAAAATTGTGAAAAATAAGAATCTAACGGACAATGCGCGCCTTACAGTTGTATTCCATGTACATCTATTCATGGTGGTGTTGAAGACATTTGACTCCGAGGGCAATCCATGGAAACACCAGATGTGCTGGTAGCCAACATTATACATAGACATTACGAGATCAGAAAAAATGTCCCCATGTGTATACACACATATATATACATGTATATACGCACAAACTTTTACGATGAACCTTTCCATATGTTACTATGGAACTTGGAGCATAAAAGGTCGTAATTCCGTATCGTTCAACTTTTCCAAGAGCCACGTAAAATTTCTCCTTTCGTTCGTTGTACGAGCAGAAATGCACATATACGTGTATGGATGAGTTAAATCACTTATATGCGCATAAGGATTTTGTCAGTGGTGAATTGCTTATGAAAACGTCGTGCGAAGAGCGCTTCGAACGCGTGTGCGTCTCGAAACTCCGGATGTATGTGAGAAAAGCCATGACTCTGTTCTCATAGCCCGCTGAGTTTACGCCTCATGCCACTTTCCAGACTACTATATATATATGCATGTGGGTGCGTGTGTGCGTGTGTTCATAATTTCCATGCCTGAGTTGCATACACACTCGAAACGAATCTTGAAAAATAGAAGCCGGCAACACCAGACGTCTTGACGCATTATATATCATGTGGTTTATGTTCCTTACACCTTTACGCTACCCGTGTAGAATGATGCTGTACAAAGACGATGGAACGGCCCAAAGGAAGTCGAAAGTGGACGAAGATTTGTCGAACCGTGAATTACAAGACGAGAAGTTTATTAATCCGATTATCCAGGGCTGCAAAAGGATTTTTTTAAAATAAATTCAGTTAGGCGACATTGGGAAGTTGACAATATTTAAGGGGTTATGCCTTGTTGTAAAAGTCGGAAGATCACGTTCTTCAACACCAATATACTTTGACAGTATGTCATCTTATAAATGTTGTCTAAAAATGTCGAGGCGATGGGATCAAAATTGACAGATTTATACGCTGGTATGTTGGAGTTTGTCGAAACGGTCGGAGCGGCGTTTGAAACTCTAAACGTTTTTTTCTCCAAAGTACGTTTTCCATGTCGGTGAGGGAAATATCTTAAAAACTACTGCTTCGATCTTTCTGAAGTATCTAAGGCTTTTTCTTGATTCAAAAATATAGTATCTGATCGACGGATTTTTCGTCCAATGTTTACTTTCGATTTGATGAACAAAAAATGCTAATTTTTTTCGCAAACATCAAGAATCGCACTTTGAACACGCACTATTTTTTTTATTCCACATTTTGAGAATTTCGCTGATTAATCATAGGATAAACTAACGAAAGTGGATTATAATTAAATATTTTTACTCAAAAAATGGCATAGTGTTCTTCAGATGATACTTTTTCAAATAGCAAATTTTTATTTGGAGTTTGATACCAAATTTTTCTTAACAAATCCCACAAATGACCTGGTTTCGACTGTTGCAACTAGGCATAACCCGTTAACCCTAGAAATTGTGATAATATTTCATTTTTGCGATTTGATTAAATTTAGTTATGATATTGAATCTATTGCATTATATACTATTATCCTTTCTCATTAACGAGATTGGCTCGTCTTTCACCGCATTTTTTTTCTCCATATTTTCAGAAAACCACGCTGCCTTTTTAGGCGAGAATATTTGCAAATTATTTTTTTTTCACGGAAGACGAGTTCCTTTCGATAATTTACTAATGCGATAAAAATGGTACTTTTACTTTTCGTTTTTGTAAATGATCTCGCACCGTTGCTCCTCCGTAACAAATGTACTACCTTTTTTACGTTTTTTTTTGTTCGGCTCCTTTTCCGACAATCGCTCCTCGATGTTTTCGTCAGAGCTTCATTGTGAGTAACTTTTTATACTCACGTGTGTTGCGGAGGAAACGGAAACACACGTGTAAATTTATACGGGAGAAGTTTCTCATTCGACGAAACTTTTTTCGTATTTTATTAGCCTTTGTATTGGGGGGGGGGGGTCGCGTGCAGACAGCTATAACGATGGAGTGAGAGAAAGACGGAGAGAACGAGAAAGAAAGAGAGAAGGCCGAGGGCGCGCGATACGTAACGAGGCGGCATCGGGTAATTAAGTGATTATCTCGTTCCAAGCGCAGACAGTCGGTCACCGACCGCCTCACATTCTTTTTCGACCCTTTACTTATATATATATATATATATATATATATATATATATATATATATATATATATACACATACATTACACACACATAGGCATGTACACGTGCCCACATCATGTAATTGGGCTTATTATTTACGCCAATACACATACGGTTATTCTACGTATATTATTTCATATTATTATCTCAGTATACAGGCACGAGAATTGTGTTTTGTATTGTATATATATATATATATATATATATATATATATATATATATATATATACAGGGTGATTCACTAAAAGTTAGTCACTCGAAAACAACTATAAATATTGTTTTCAGGCAAAAAAAGTCAAAGCCAACATTGCTAATGGTTTTTCAATATCTACATTTTGGTAGCCTCAAATTTATTTTCAAGCGGAGGCACCAACCTGATTTGAAGGTCACTACGACGTTTTTTAAAAAGAGAAAGCCCTTTTTATTGGTCACAAATATAAAGCACTAAAAAACAATATCTATAACCTACAATATCATGTTGATTATCTTGGGACGACTTTGAAGTGCCAAACAAATTTGCAAAACGATAATTAAAGCGAGGAGAGCAAAAGAGGCGGTGTTTTCACGAAAATGATGTTGCGATATGAAGAAACTACGCTTGACGGGCGATTTCCAACGAGACGTTGCAAAGAGTTCGCGCGTTATTGGCAAATCGTAGCGTAAAATGTATCGCGATTAATGGATAAATTTTAGACCCTGTCACGCAATAAAAACATCATTTGCCCCTGAAACCACCGCCTTTTTTGCTTGCCTTGCTTTAATCATCGTTTTGCAATTTTTTTGGATTTTTTTTCAGTCATCCCTAAGTCATGATACTGACTAGCAAAATGTAGACGTTGACGAATCATTCAAATGTCGTCTCCGATTTTTTCGTCTAAAATCAATATTTGTCGGTGGTTTCGAGTGACTAACTTTTAATGAATCACCTTGTATATATATATATGTGTGTATATATATGTATGTATATATAATTGAGAATGAAATTTCGTTGTATTCCCCTATCTCTGCTCGCTATTTTTTCCCCCTATTTTTTTTTTTATGGCATTGACCATGGCCGAACTCTGTCCCGTATAATGGCCGTCGCTGAACTTTGTTACTTCATTATTCTCCCATATTGTAAATTTCTCTTGTTATTTTATTTTTATTCGAGCGGCAATATCGAGGAAACATTGCCCGCCATTTTGCGTCGCGTGTGTTGTATTGAGGGGCGCTATACCCTTGGTTTGTGGCCTCATACGCAACATTTTCGGTCTGGCATTGTGCTTCAGTTATGGCCTTGCGTATGAACGAAAAATATTTACCTGCACGTGACGCGGCGAAAGAAGGGTTTGGAGCGTCGCATGAGATGCTGCCTGTTTGACGCGCATATAACAAAACAAAATATTAAAACACACAAAAGTCGATAAACACAAACATTTTCAAACCTATATAAAAGTAAAGTCTAGCGAAATGGTATTACTCGAAAAATCGCGTGTTTTCAACGAATCGTACAATCTAGTATACCCGTATGCTTTCTGATCTTTAGAACTTCAAAAACTCATTCGCAGCCGGGAAAATACGCTGATTAGTCTGGCGACCAGATGGTTTATTATCCGAAATGATGCACGAGTCTCTCGGCCAGTCGCGCCAACGAAGGGTTTACAGCGGTCAGTTTTCACTCGCCAATATTTTATCGCTGTTTTTTTCCGTTAAGGGAAGGTTCTGCCTTGTTGGGCCAAAAAAATGTGCAATTTTTCACCAATTTTTTATGCGAAAAGTATTAAATACAGAATGTTAATATTTGGTATGTTGACTAAGCGGTCTTTATTGAACATCGATATATTTTTTTAAGTTTGACAAAACATGGTGGTGGGAGTGGGAGGAGCCACGTATGTCGGTGCGCGGACGATGACATTCTTCGCTTGCGGAAGTCCTAAGTCCGCAACAGGTGATCTGAAGCCAAAAAATCAAACATATTTTTACTTTGTACGATATTGTGTATAAGTTGACCTAGAATCTAGAAGAAAGAATGAAAAATAAAAAAAATAGTGTGCGATCGGAAGGAAATTTATTTTTTTTCCCAAAAAATTTCGCAGTTTTTTGCTCGCTATTTCTAGGCGTATCCTTCAAAGTAGGCGTCTCCTTGAAATTTGGGAAATAAGGGAGGAAATTCAAGAATTGTCCATTGCTGAAAATAACAGGCTGTCCAACACTCTAACTGAAGGCGAACAGCTCTCAACAAAAGTGAAGGGTTGCCGAGTCAACCATATCGTACATTTATACATCAGAGCAAAGTCATTACACAGTTTTCATATTGCACAACAACGGCTGTTCTCTCTATTAAGGTCCTGGTGTACCATTAAAGTCTTGGATCCTTGTGAATTTACGCGATACCAGTTGTCATCGATTAATTTTGATGCCAACTTGTCAACTTGAATTTGTCGTATGATAAACGCACTGGAATTTACAATTCCAGTGGATTACGACAAATCGCAAGTTCATCGAGACACAACAGGACTTATAAGTGTATGCCAATCACTGTTGAGAACATCGTTCGAACTCGCTAATTTTTGGTTCGGAAAGTGTGAGCCGCGTTCAGTTATTAATGCAAATGGATGGAAAAAAGATGGTGTGTGTGTGTGTGTGTCTGTTGTGTGTGTGTCTGTCTGTGTGTGTGTCTGTCTCTCTCTGTGTGTGTGTGTGTGTGTGTGTGTGTGTGTGTGTGTGTGTGTGTGTGTGTGTGTGTGTGTGTGTGTGTGTGTGTGTGTGTGTGTGTGTGTGTGTGTGCGTGCGTGTGTGTGTGTGTGTGTGTGTGTGTGTGTGTGTGTGTGTCCTGTCGAATTCGCATTCTCTTTTTGTCGGGTCTTTTTTCATTCTCCGGTTTCGACGTACGCGGTGGTTTGAAATCATTATGTCTATATGATCACAGGGCCAATAATGTCCCTTGAAAGGCCGGAAACTCATTAGCCACGGTTTGAGCCTCGCGTTGGAGTGACAAAAAAATGTGCCAAGCTAATCGCCGACGAGAGCGTGAAGACGACGAAAGCGAGGGGACGAGGAGGCGGATGAGAAGAAAAAAAATTAACGAGCCAGTGAGCGGGGCTACTATCGACGATCCGAAGAAGGGTCATCGCTACGTACTGTACCATTAACGCACGGAATTGCAGAAATCAAGAGACGCAATTCCGATAGGTGAGGTTACAACCACAATTTGAGGAGATAAAGATACGGCAGAGAGGAAGTAACACTTTTGGCGTTTCGAAGGAATTGTCGTATTTTGATAATGCAGGATAATGTATTATATTCGCTATGAAGAAGCACTTTTTTTTAGCAGCCCTTGATAGCCCTTGATAGCCCTTAATTATTCGAACAGTATCCACCAATCATTTTAGCGCTCTGGACAGTAATCAGGCATGTTTTTATTTAATTTCTTCTCCTTCCAAAATAATTTTTTTATTTATTTTTCACAAATGATCTAAGCGCAACAGTTGTTAATAATGCCCCCCCCCCCCCCCCAATATGGACCCAAAATGGTTAAATTCAAATAATCGATTAATTTTATTTGCTTTCCGCAAGCAAGCATGAAGAAATAATTTAATGAAACTTGAATTATTTTCTTCGTTGTAATTTCGTAACTTGTATGAAACGTAGCGATTTCATGACGCAACTCAAATAAATATTCAAATTTCACAATTAAGTTAACTGTGGGCAAAAGAAATCTATAGATTTGCCAGTCGATAAACAACCAGAAGAATACTGGAAGCTCAACATTTACTACCAACTAATAGATAACAATATTATAAATCTGAAATGCCGATTGGAGAATCTACCGATAGCTCATGCAGTTGACGCATTTTTAAAATCGGATATGAAAAACGGAGAGGATTTCGTCAATAATTATTCAAAAATCTTAACAATTAATACGCCAGCCTTAGAAGCTGAAGCGATGGTCATGAAAAACATACTAGGATTTAAAAATTATCAAATAAATGCTGAAAATTTAACAAAGCATATTAAAAAGGAGTACTGCCCTAACTTATATCACCTTTTCCGGGCAGCAATAGTACACCCAGTAAGCTCTGCCAGCTGTTATTACTGTATGACACTGTATGAAACTGCTGAACATAGATAATGACATTGTTAACAAAATTCCAACTGGTTAAATATTGGGCGAATTTGCACTTACTGAATTACTTACCGAAAGTAAAGCTTAAAAACCCTTAACTGTATTAAAGAACAAGGAAAAAATTGTCGATTATTTTTTAAGGTATTACAAGAGTTTGATACTAATGTTAACATGAAGGTCCGATTAAGGGGTCTTCTCACTTTAGATCCAAAAAAATGCTATTTTCATGAATTTTTTGATAGGTTTATATTATCGATATTGATATAAAAGACATTACGCTTAATGAATACACTTTCGAAATACATTTTGAAAAAAAAAATTTATCCGTCACAATTAATACAAAAAAAATACAAAATACAAAAAAAATTTTTAAAAAATATATTTCGAAAGTATATTTATTAAGTGTAACCATTTTTTATCAATATCTATAATATAAACCTATCAAAAAAAAATCATGAAAATAGCCTTTTTAGCGTCTAACGAGAGAAGACCCCTTAAAGGTGCATATTTGATGTGATACGTGGTTATCGACTATTATGTAAATTTTATTTTAAAACAAAGATGTTTGTCAAGGAAATCACTTTTTTGTCAGGCCCTCTAGCTGTCCCTCTCTAGCCTCCCAGACAAATGCTGGCTACGCCAATGACTATGCCTCCGGAATTTATTAAATGAATTGATAGCCACTGTAGAGACAGTCGGTTGGCAGACGTTTGAAGAAGCATGGGTCTGTAAAAAAGTCCCCATAGGAAATAATCATATAGGGATTCAGGCCCAAGGGACCAAAAGAACCCGCCGCCCGCATTCGTAAATTCGAAACCATCGGTAACCCGAATTTTCGAAATTATACGAACGTCCCACACAGAAGATGCCCGAAGCAAGTTAGGAATCGAATCTCCGGTACATGTAATTGCTAAGCTTCCAAAGAAAAATACAATCTCCAATGGTTTTTCGCCTCGTCATACTTATTGGAAAACGTATCTTCCAAAAATGGGAACAAAAAAATAAACGTTAAAAAACTTTTTTTAAACAAGCTGTTATTTTAAAGGTACTGTAATAAAAAGTAAAAAATAATGTTCAGTAAAATTGAAAATCAAAACAGTATAACTACAAAAAAGTCCCTTCCTTGGTCACTCATCATAGGTGCAAGTACTTAAAAGGTACATAAACATTTTAAGTACTTGCACATAAAGGTACACAAACCTTTTAGTAGTCCAATAAAAGACACGAAAACCCAGCACTTTTTAGCGTAGAATATGAATTTTTGACCGAAGGTAGATGGTTGCATACTCAACATAACCCCAATAAAATGTTGCCCCTCAACTCACCCCAACCCTAAGAAATAAGGGTTGAAAGCCTAAAAATCGCCGTATCTCGATAATTAATAGCCCAATCAAAAAATGTTTCAAACAAAAGTTGTTTGAAATAATCAAATATGTATAAAGTTACGTGACCTCTAATCCCCTATCTTCGAAAATAGCGACACATTCAACCCAAATAAATAGCAGTTTAGATTTTTTATTTTACTGAACATTATTTTTTACTTTTTAGTACAGTACCATTTGAATAAAAGCTTGTTTAAAAAAAGTTTTTCACGTTTATTTTATTTTATACTTTTTGGTATTAGAATTCGTTCATTTATTTGCCATGCCTGACCCTCATGCCATTCTGTACGCCAATGGTGTAATTATAAATAGTGCTCAAGTCACCAAAGATAATGAGCCCAAACTCGATTATCCTACCATTTGCCATTTGGAAATTTCAGTTCCCGCCTCCCATCACCATTATCATACTCTCGTTATCACATGTAACGAAAAGTGATCCTAATAAGAAAACAAATGAGCACAAACTCGACTGTCCGAGTATTTGCTATTAAGGAGTTACCCCCACTTGCGATTTTGAAAAAATCGATTTTTTTTTATTGCATTTGTTTGAAGTATAAGTATCTGAGAATATGTCCTGAAAATTTCAAGTCGATCCGAACAAAATTGACTGAGATATGAGCGTTGAAAGAGAAGAATCCGTTCTTCGTGTAAACTGAAATTGAAACTTTAAACGCGTTTTTCTCAAAATGGGATTTCTGAAGTCGGTGACCAAGATTACTCGAACACTAATGAACCGATCTTCTTGAAATTTTGCAGGCTTATTTAATACATAAAAATGTAGTCTTTAATCGTTCAATTTTTTTTCGAACAAAAATGGCCGTTTTATAGCCAAAAAACGGCCGTTTTTTTTCGTTAAAACCGAACCATTAACTTTGACTGTCCGCCATTTTGGGAAAAATGAATATTCTTTAAAATCCTTCGATTAAAGACTAGTTTATACTTATATTTGACTAAATCCATTCGCATTTTTTTTTCAGATGATCCACTCCGCCGCAATGTTCGTCACCGCAAACCGTGTATATAAAAACATTATTTCATTGACGGCCATTTGCCACTAAACAATGTAATATTTTTCAATAAAAAAAATTACTGAAAGTTCTTCAAGATGTGTTCTTTAAGATGGTATATTGATCGATTAAAAAAGTTTTGTAGTTTTCTTTTAAAAAAATTCATGAAAGAGGCCATTTTTGCGCTACAAGTGGGGGTAAGGCCTTAAGGAATTGCATCCCGAATCGAAATTTTCAGCCTATTTTAAGGGCTTTGATCCTATGTTAGCCTCAGTTGAGTCTGGTTACTTCTAGAACTCCTACTATGGGCTCCTAACATGCTCTTTCTTCCCTGCTTATTGCCCACCTCTCACCTCCATCACAGACCAGCTCCATGGTACCATATTACTGCATTGTCACCCCGTTACATAGGTATATGCCTAATATCAGCTCACTCGATGGCCAGCAAGTGCTTGAAAACGGATGACAATGTTGAACCGAAAAGACAGACATATGAACGAAGCAAGTTAAACATAAAAATGTTCACCTGTAACCTGCGGATCTGCAAACAGAATAATTCAATTTTTCTCAACTTCTTCCTGTTCTCCACTTCGTAATTAAATGACCACCAACTGCACACGATCTCGCCTTTAATCGGCAAGTGCTTCCGTCAAACTCTTTCCAAATGTAACATCGAATCGTAAATTCAGTTTCGACTTATCGAATTATCTAATAACGTTGTTCCTGTCGTCACCCAAAGTTTCTCAAGAACTTCCTGTTCCCGTTATAATTATCTACTCTTGTTTTCCGGTAACCGTTGCCTCCCAGCATTGTCCGCTATCCCGAAAGCGATACAGTAATTAGAGATGCGGAATACACAAACGACGACGATACACACAAAGCAATTTAATAGATGTGTGTAGAACGGAAAATGAAGATTCCGGAAGTTGGAGTGATTTTACGATGCGTCACTAATGAGCCTTTCCGAATCACCGGAAAGGATCTCTTCCACGTGTATCCTCGTTTTAAGGGGCTATACCAGCGCCAACGCTGAAAATTTGGAGGATTTTCGAGAATTTTTTCGGAAGAAAAGTACTCAATTAAATGTTTCGGAAAATTAAGAATATATTTGGCTATATTTGACCTATATTACATATTTTTTTCATAGAAAAATATTGAGATCCAAGCGACTTATGCGCTGCCTTCGGAGGCGCCAAAAAAAAGTTCCTCCACTGCTGACATGATTCCGGCCGATTGAGTAGCTGAAACCGAAAAAAGAAAAAATGTCTTTAAACTGCAAGGTATTTCCTGTACAATGACGTAGGATTCTCGAAAAATATCAAAATCCAACAAAATGGCGTAGTTATGAAAAAAAGTCTGTTTTCTTGCCTATAAAATGGTCGCTTTTTTCAATGCCAAATCGTCATTTTTCATCCAATCAAAAATATCCTACGTCATTGTAGAGTAAATATATTCAAGAGTACTCAGTTCAAATTTCAAGTCAATCGGATAATTGCTCTTTGAGTTACAATGTCAGCAAATTTGAAAAATCTTACTTCGAGAAAAACGCGTTTACAGATTTAACTATCGATTTTTGCAAAATGAAATGATTAGAGATACGGCCTTGAATTTTTTACAGGTGTATTCTTGAAAGTATAAACTGTCGAAAAAGCCAAAAAAAAAATCAATTTTTTGAAAGTGTCACACTGGTTAGCCCTTCAACACACGTATAGACCCACACCCACGAGCATGACCACAGGCGTGTATGTATGTCAATCTGTAGTGAATATCCATACCCATAGGTACAGTACTGTTCACCTTCTCGTGCACTCAAGTAATTTGTCCACCTCGTTCGTTACACCTGTGATAACGATTGCTCCTTTACTTCAGCGTTGCTGCACGAAATGAAAGTTTCCCCACGTGGATGTCCTTTCGTGCGCGTTTTTACATACACCCGCAGAAAACTCACGCCGCACTCGCAGTTCGCTGAGGCCAAGAAAAATTTAAAAAAATAAAATAAAACGGTCGAACGAGCGAGCAAAAATAAAAGTACGAAAAATGAAGAAAAAGCGATATTATTTATTGCGGCGGACGGTGGTGCACATCGTGGTTAATCGAGCGAGCTTCCTTCCGATAATTTCGCGAGCACATGTGCGCGCTGCATAGGTGCAACACGAGAACTCTATGCCGCGCGGATCTGGAACTCCGCTCGAGGAGATCCGCCGTGCGGCTACCGTCCGGACGCTATGCGTTCACGCGGCAAGGATGGAGAGACGAATGCAAGGTCGCGAAAAAAAAACGCGGAAGGATGCACACGCTTTTGAACATACACGGGCGCACGTGTATCGCACCTATGCATACATGCGCGCAAATGCGCGCGCCCAGGATGCGAAATACACATGGAGGCATGCAGGAACATGCTGCTCTCCGGAGACCCGGCGGCGGAGGCGAAATATGCAGAAGCGAAAAATGGAGAAAGAGGGGGTGGATGGCAGTGGAGAAGATACAACGGAGCCGAAGAAGGCAGAGATCGTACGCCCACCATATGTCACGAGGTGGAAAGGGGAAAAAAGTGAAAAAAAATAAATAACAGGTATATATATATATATAAGGTATTCCACGTGAATCCGGACGACTTTTTCCCTGACCCCCGCCAACTCGTTTTTATTTCTGATTCTATCGACTCTAAAAGACACCCTGATTTTTTTAACATTTTTCGAAACAACCCTTAGCAAAAAAAAAAATTCTCCGACAAAAAACGCCCCGATTTAAAATCCGATCTGAAAAAGTTCCCAATAATACGTGATTATATATAAACATTTTCAAGCTATCACCCGCAGTGGAGGTATGATTTTTTCTGTGCTTTCTGAGCAGTTAACGTTAAAAAAAAATGGGAAAAATTCAACAACCGCTCACTTCGGGCGGATACTTAAATATTTTGATACCCACAATGAATTTGTTTTACCATTTTTAAATAAACAAATCACAATCATGGACCTTGAACAGTTAACAGTCAATTTTCCGGATTTTTTAAAACGTTAATCGCTCAGAAAGCACAGTAAAAATCATACTTCCACTGCGGGTGATAGCTCGAAAATGTTTACATATAAACGCGCATTTGTGGGAATTTTTTCAGATTTTTAAATCGGGGCGTTTTTTTCTGAGAATTTTTTTTTTTACTAAAGATTGTTTCGAAACATGTAAACGAAAATTCCGGGTGTCTTTTAGAGTCAATGGAATCAGATAACAGTACAACAGACAAAAATAAATCGAATTGGCGGGGGTCAGGGAAAAAGTCCACCGGATTCTCGTGGAATACCTCATCTATATATATATATATAAAGAGAGGAAGATTGAGAGCGAGAAAGAGAAAAGAATCGCAAACTCTCATTCAATCTTATCTCTCGCTTATACAGTCGCAGAAGCAAGAGAAAAGTAAAGAGAGGAACAGCGAGTAAGCCGTGAAAGATAATCCAAGCGGAAGACAAACGCTCACGAAATAAAATCCCGGAGACCGGTGGTAGAAGGACTTCGTCACTTCTCCCCGTGTATGTGAGGATTGGGAGCACTCGGTGCGTTTGTATGCGCACGTTTGTGCGTTGTGTTTCCGTGTGACGAAGAGAGATTGGTCGGACGACAGGGTGGTACCCGCCTTTTCGTTGGATATGCGAGAGGAACGAGAAATATTGTGATTCCGTTTCCGAGGCGAAAATCTTCTTATTTCTTCTCGGATCTCTCTTTGCGACGGTGTATGTGTACATCTCTCGTAAATTGGTAGCTCCGAGGTACTATATTTTTTCGCTCGATTTTTCGTCGCCTGAACACACATTTTTTGTCAGAAATCGTAGGATTTCTCGGCGAGGTAAACATAAAATAGGGGTAAAGGGCGGAAAACTAAAAAACACTGCGAGTATGGACTCGTTATCCGCAGATGGGCGAAGATTTCCGTCGGTGTATTGGGCTCGGGTTATTTATAAGCAATTGTAACAATTTTCTATGTTGAAAGAACTATAAGGAGTCGATGCCTGGTGACTAATTTTATTAGCACGCGTTTCGTCTAATTCGTCTCATCGTGTAACATTCACCCGCGTCATTATTTATTGGCGTTGGCAATCACAATTAAATCGGAAAAAGGGATAAAGGCCTGTTTGGATGAGGCTTTCTGTCGAGAATTTTCGGCGGAGTTGCCTTGATGTACCGTGTCAAAAAAGTAATTGGGTTTTGATTGAATACAACAATTATTCTTCACGTGTCCGAAGAGCTAGGTTCATCTTTTCAGGCTGAAAAGCTGGTGGGCTTGGAATCAGGATACTGACAAGGAACATCACTTTGGTATCCTCATCCGATTTTGTTGAAACTTTTTTATTTGGAAGAGTATCAAAAAATAAGAGGCACGTATTTTTTTTATCGGCGGAAAAACGGTTTTAAGGGGTGAAACGCACCCTAAAAAATGGGGACGTTTTTCGTCGATAACGTTTTGACGGTACGAGATGTAAAAAATTTCAAATTGTAACAATGTTTATTTTTTTGTGTACTATACATTAGAGATGAGAACGATAACGTTATCGACGAAAAACGAAAAACACCCCTATTTTCGAGGGTGTGTTTCACCCCTTAAAACCGTTTTTTCGCCCATAAAAAGAATAGGTGTTTCTTAGTTTTTGATACTCTTCCACATAAAAAGGTTTCAACAAAATCGGAGGAGGACACCATAGTGATGTTCCTAGTGAGACAATATCTATTGTTTTCGGACACTTTGTCCGTCTGTTTGAGGGAAGCTGGCGTGGAAACGATTGAAGCTCTTTCCCTGAACCTTTGTTGTCTGAAAACGAAGGCTTTCAGAAAGTTCCTGCTGTTTCATCTGGATCTGTTTATTGAAACCTCCAGTGGAGACATTTTCGTATGAATCCAATTGGATTCCTATACTTGTTCTCGCTTGCCGATAGGGATGGAATGGCTTGTCGCATTGGATTCCTATAATAGGACGTCACTCTCGTACATTGGATTCTAATTGGGATTCCCCAATGGGATCCAATGTACGAATCCAGTTTGAATCCTCAAGGATTCCCATATTATCGACCAGAATCCGATACGATTCTTGGTAGATCCCATCGCATTCTGTACGTTGAATTTTCTCCATAAAATATATAGATAACAGACTTTCTCATACATGGTTTTCTTCGTTTTTTTCACAAGGAAGAGAATGGTGTACGGGAAGTCTGATTTCATTTAAATTTAGTTCATGAAAAACCCATTCGAAGATTGACAAACGGAAAAACCTCATTTTTTAAATAAAAAATTGTCACTTTTCAATCGTTCAACTGATCTTAAAATCTTAAGCGGTGTTTTGAAGGGGAGACGTTAGAGTATTGAAAAAAAATACCGCCGCTTTATTTCGTTAAAAGAGTATATTTTTTTTGGGCATTGAAAATAACGAGAAACCAAAATTTGTGTGTTCAAGAGTTTCGTTTATTATAAATTCGTACAAAGAGTCGAACTGACTTAACAGGATGAAGTACCGTATAAAAAATTAATCAATTGCCGCATAATCGGTGCAAATAAGAGTTTGTGCTTTGCATCGCTTCAAGCTTTCTCATGATCTTCTTCATCATTAGAAGGAATATCCGATGCTTCAATCCTCTCTCTTTCTTGCAGTGTATCGATAGCCTCTGATACGGAGAACAAATGCTAGCGTCGAGACATTATGTGTACAAATTTTTAAAAATGACTATTGTTTATTCCAATTCGTAAATCATATATTTGATTATCCTCAGATTACGTAATACTATATATGAAATGTTTATTTCAATATAAAATATAAAATTAATTTACCGTCACAAAAGTTAAACGTCAACTCACGACTGGGGTTTGTACACACGCCACGCACGATTTCAGAACACACTGCGTGACAGCCAACAATCGACTAAAGCTGCAACCGTCCTGACACTACTCATAGACCTTCGAATTAAATTATGATTCAGACCAGGAGTCTATAATATTGCTCGCTAGTTCATTAGCGCAGTTCAACGTTCGCGTGACGTGCGTTCGGACCCCAGGCATGAGTTGGAGGGTTAACAAAAATTGAATTCACTTGAAAAGTCTATTTTAAAAATCGATTTGGATCACATCATTGAAAATCCACTGTGATTATTGTTTGTTATTTATTTTACTGGGATAAAGTTCCGAAAAGCCCATACCGCTTTTTTCCTTGACATTTTGTATACTTATGTATTTTGACTCGCTGAACACGAGAATGACAATTAAAATTGGCGCAAATTTGATTTTCAAGATAAAAACTGAAAAAAAACGGATTTGTATATTTTTTTATTTTATTTTGATAAATGTTGATCGTAGAGAAAAATGTCTTCTACGAAAGTTGTAGCCCATCAAAAGACTGATAATTTATGTTCTGTATAAATGTTGTCTTAAATCATTATTTTCCAAGAAAATGGGATAATACTCCAATAGGTATATTTTGCTAAATTCCATTAGTTTCGATATTATCTACTTACGCACTTTACTGCATATGGGCCCAAATAAACCCAAATAAAACAAACACAAACAGCAATTAAAGCAAACCCAAACAAACTCGGGTATGTTGAATTGTGAGGTGTGTAGTTAACTGGGGTGGGCGCAGGGCACCTCGAATGGGTGTGTGGAATCGCGGGGTGCGTAGAACACTGGGGTGGGCGTAGGGCACCTCGGATGGGTACGTGGAATCGTGGGATTCGTAGAACACTGGGGTGGGTGGCGGGCACCTCGGATGGGCGCGTGGAATCGTAGGGTGCGTAGAACACCGGGGTGGGCGGATGGCACCGCGGATGGGTGCGTGGAATCGCGGGCTGCGTAAAACACTGGGGTGGGTTTGTTGGGCACCTTGGATGAGTACGTGGAATCGTGGGATTCGTAGAACACTGAGGTGGGAGGCGGACACCTCGGATGGGTGCGTGGAATCGTGGGGTACGTAGAACACTGGGGTGGGTTTGTTGGGCTCCTTGGATAACATTGAAACTAATAGAGTTTAGCAAAATATACTTATTGGAGTATTATCCCATTTTCTTGGAAAATAATGATTTAAGACAAAACTTTTATAGAGCATAAATTATCAGTCTTTTGATGGGCTACAACTTTCAAAGAAGACATTTTCCTCTACGATCAACATTTGTTGAAATAGAATAAAAAAAACTACAAAAATCCGTTTTTTTCAGTTTTTATCTTGCAAATCAAATTTGCGCCAATTTTAATTATCATATTCGTGTTCAGCGAGTCAAAATACACAAGTATACAAAATTTCAAAGAAAAAAGCGGTATGGGCTTTTCGGAACTACACCCTTTTACTGCACTTTGTCATAATTTCACCACACACGTATATGCTCACGAAGCGTGCAGGTTATGTTTCAACGCACCAATTCAAACGTGGTAAGAATTCTCAAACGATGTTCATCGGGGAACAGTGGAGAATCCAATTGGATTCCAATGAGGCCTCCCTCTGTGCGGTGTTCCTAACAAATCTTTCTAGCGATGGGATATCTTGGGACTCACAAACAAATTTGTGCACGGAATCACGAAAGAATATTCTATTTTGAGAGTTCCAACAAACTACGACTGTGAATATCAAACAAACAATTTTCACGCGACGTTAATCGGGAAATAGCGCGGAATCCACTTGGATTCCAATGTGGACTTCCTGCGTGTGGCGTCCCTAACAAATCCCTCAAGGGATGTAGTAGGATCTGGAGACCCCAGACGGCACAAAAAATTTGAGAAAATACATTTTCCATGTTTGAAGACTCGGAGCGCGCGACACTCTTCAGTATTTTCAAGCAAGCTCGTCAGTAAATACTTTATGTAAAACAGTTTCATTATCTTTAATCATCATCCGGTGGTGTCATTATGAGTATTCAAGGATGTACTAGGACCTGGGGACTGCCCAAAAAATATTTGCACGCGCTGAGAAAATGCCATTTCACTGCTTAAGGTGGTACTAGCGGATTGACTAGTCAACAGAAAAGTCTGTAAATTTTCGAATCTGAAAAAAGCAAAATATAATACATTTACGTTCAATAATAACCATGATACGGAAAGAAATTATGTGAGAAGTGTACGTGATAGCTCTGTGTGTTATATTATGAACAGTGAAATATTAAAATAGCAATCAGATTTGACTTGACTTGTCTCACCGGCGGCCGTTTCATAATTTTGGGAATATCCGCGGCAACGCTGTACTCAGGCCCTTCCGATAAATGTCAAGTAGGTGTTTACTTACTTCGTGCAGGTAAACGTGTGTGTAGAGTGTGTGTGATGTGCGTATATTGTAACTTTGGTCTTACATATATTGTAACAACAGATATGGATCGACGTAGTATTCGTTCGAATCTCGGACGGAATAAAATTGCGTTAGGAACCTACAACTTTTGTCGTAGCATTCAAATTGACCGGCTCGATTCGGCCTCCCGGATACGAGCACAGCTGACGGCATGAGGCGTTGCAAAATCTTCGCGATCTCTCCCGTCATGGCAGACGCGGCTAGCGAACGCGAAAATTAGTCGATTCAATCGATAATATCTGCTCGTAATGTCCCGTAACCTATATTTTTTATGGAACATACGTGATCGCGATAGTTTTTTTATTGTTATTTATCGCTTTCGATTTAGTGAATTAATTACTATTGTATTTAGCCGGTAAAGCATGTGGAATTTTCGCGGACGTCATTCTGTACGTCTGTGCTACGTCATGTCAAAAAAGCGTGCACATATAACCTTAAATAATAGTACGATACTCTTCGGTATTTTCAATCCATCTCCACAGTCAATACTTGACGCAAAACAGTTCCCTTGCCTTTAATCATCACCCGGTGGTGTCATTACGAGTATGCGCCAAACCATGCAGCAAACTATGTTTTTGAACTGGAAACCGTGTTTTTTTCATTACATACAAAACGCGTTTCTCACAATAACCTTAGTATGAAACCTTCAACACGATATGACCGTTAAATTCATTCCCGACATGGAGCCAATTTTTCGACATACACGCGAGCCCAGCCGCGTGCAAAACCTATAGTCATTTATATGATCGTATCACTACGAGGGAATCCGCGCGAAGCGAGAGACACTATCGGAATCTCTCGGATCGCA
>OZ023312.1:33609703-33659703 GCA_964007375.1 Ophion obscuratus | reverse complement strand
AGGAGTGTGTGTATAAAGGTCCAGCTAGCTCGCGTGATTTAATTAAAATCCCAACGTTGGGCCTCCGCGTGGCTGAAATTAGCAATTAACGGGCGGGTGTCGCGGTCCACTCCAGCCCCCCTGGTCCGTTCCTACCACCGCTGGAGTACTCCGCCTTTTTTGCCGTACTCCGCGCACCGCCGGTCTCGAAGGCTCACGCTTCTCTCGAATTTTTTCTTTCGATTTTTTTTTTGTTATACGTGGATTAAAGCACCGTGTGCGAGGGAGGTTCAAACGCGAGGATGAAATTTCAGCTCGAAATAATGTTTCTTTTAGAAGCGGCAAACTGCGTGTCGAGCGTTGAGATAGAGGGGGAAGCGTTGCCAATGGGATTTGGTGCGCTAGTGTGCGGGAGTTTCGCCCTTCTGCATTCACAAACCAACGATATAAGAGAGACCGCACGTGGAAAGGTTTTTCTCGTAGTTTCGGTGCGAGTTTCACCAGTATGAGACTCTTCGGTGCACGAGACAATTGACGGAAAAATTTCGCCCCTTTTACATGTAAAGGGTTCAAGTCGCAGGAGATTTTTTTTCCCGTCGATCCTCAAAGCTCGTGGTGTCTCCTACCGGGCACGGCCCTTTGCTTCGACACTTTCTCGTTGATTCGGTCGTACTTTCTTTTTGCGCGTACATTAAGCCTCTAAATGGGGATTTATGGAACAAGGGTACGAAATTGTTTATCTTTAACTTTGCGCAGCTGAGATATTTCTTATTTCGGATTTAGGATTGATTAGCTACTAAGAAACTTTATAATTCCGTCATGTTCGTCCGTTGGTCTGTCGCGGAAAACTTCCTCCACCAACCCCTACCCTTTATTCGTGTACCCCTTTGGCTTAAAAATCGAAAATAATTCGGAGAATCAGCACACCACGTTGAAGTTCGCATCATTGGAATGCAACGAATTTTTTTTTATCCTATGGTATTGTTTATTTTTCATTTCTTTATTTTTATCATTATACACACCCCTTTTTGGAAATCGAGGTCGTTAATCTCCAATGAGAATACGTAAAAACGTTTAAGTGATTTCTACAGCCTAAAACGGCCAGATGAAATTTGTGCGATTGACGGGATGAGCACAGTGTAACTGATTGAAAAATAGCTGATTTTCGCGATTTTTATTTCGATAGTTAATATACGCCAATCAATCTGATTTTTTAATGGCAAATCAAAACACTCATGAAGAACAGAAAATTAATTTTTTTAAAGTATATTTTTATTTTCTTAGATTTTTTGTAACAGTTGAAAATGTTTTCGAAAAAACGGAGCCCTCACGGTTTACACGGTTGTGGCCGTAAATATTATCTGAAGTAAAATTTGTAAAAAGATTATTAATCAGTATGAAAGCCGCTATCTTGCTATGGAGGTTTTTTAAAATCAAAATTGACAATATGGCGGCAATTTGAAAAAAAGTATCGAATTTAGCCTACTTTTTCGAGTTTTTCGTTAAAAAAATATGAATATTTAAATAGCTTCCATAGGAAGATAAAGAATGGCGTGAAGAATATTGTGTCAAGATTTGAGACGGATAGCTTGAAAACTCTTCCTTTGAGAGTGTACACCGTTTTGAAAAACGACGATTCGAGAAAAAAAAGGCGTCCGTCCGCGCCAGGTCTCACACAGCTGGCCGAATAATACGAATTTCGTCCCAAAAATTGAACAGCATGTTTATAACCGTCTATACTATCGGATAATGGAAAAAATCGATTTTTTTAACATTTCAATCTGTGATAATTCGTTTGAAAAAATCATTTTCGCTGCGTTCCAACGTTGCAAACTTCAACGTCATATCAGCACTTGGTATATTCTTCAAGTATTTATGAGGCATTTCACATTACTTCAGCCAGTAAAAAAGTTTTTTCTCGTTGATTACCATTTCTTAACGTTTTTCCATTCAAATGGCTGTATCTTTGGCAGGATTTGACGTATTTACATTCGTAAAAAACCAAAATGTGCATCTTTTTCTAGCCTTGAAGAAAAAAATTAATTCAGATATTATTGAGCATGTCGAACGTCCGTTTCAGGGCAAAATATGCAAAAATATTTTTTTTCTCAGGGATAGGCACTCGTTATTTTTTTTTTTTAATTTTCCCGAATTGTGAATATGAAAAACGGATTTTTGGTATTTTTTATATTATGGGATTCCTAAACAATGTGGAGTAACAGCTATTGTTATTAATTTTTTTTTAAATTAATGTTTGATTAAAGAGAGTGAAGCACTCGCTGTATGTTTACCAGGTTTTTGAAATACATATGACATATATGTCATATGTATTGGAGCCTTGGAGTGCTCCACACTCTTCAATCGAATATTAAAAAAAAAAAAATTTAATAAAAATAGCTGTTACTTTACGGTGTTTAGAAATCCCATAATATAAAAAATATCAAAAATCCGTTTTTCGTATTCACAATGCAGGGAAATTTAAAAAATAAAATAACGAGTGCCTCTCCGTGAGAAAAAAAATATTTTTGCATATTTTGCCCTGAACCGGACGTTCGACTTGCTCAATAATATCTGAATTAATTTTTTTCTCCAAGGTTAGAAAAAGACGCACATATTCGTTTTTTACGAATGTAAATACGTCAAATCCTGCCAAAGATACATTTGAATGGAAAAATGTTTAAAAATGGTATTCAACGAGAAAAACGTCAGAAATTTTTACAAAATTTCGACATTCGGTGAATATTTTCAATAAAGTAACTCGATTTTTCAAAATTATTTGTGGATTTTTTTTTACTGGCTGTAGTGACGTGGAATGCCTCATATATTGATGGCGATGTAAGACGGTTCATTTCGAAGAAAAAAATGCAAAACGGCTTCCAACTTGCCGAGTCCGATATCCTGCCATATTTTCGATCCAATTGAAAAAATCATTACGTGTAAAATTTTGATAGTTATCGATATTTACCAAATACCCTTGTTTAACAAGTCACACTTTGATTCGCAAACTTTACAATTAATTACGATTTTTAATTCGGCTGCAAGTAGAACATCTTGTCAGGTTCTTTTTCAGAGGGAAGTGAGTTAACTTCTATTTTTTCTCGTAATCTGTGCACAGCCCCGCACACAGAAATGTTAATGCTAACAATGTCGGAACGAACGACAGAAAATGGCCGCTGTCGTACCCTACGGGTTACTTGCAGATACGACAACTAAAATATAAATACTTGGACAAAGTTGAGGAAAAGTATGCAACTCGACGATGCGGGGAATAATGAATTTCCATCAGAAAAAAAAAACGGATAGAAAAATCCTTTTAGCCAGCGCTGAAAGTGGCAAATGATGAGAAGCGCGTCGAAAGTTTCGAAGAAAATGTGCCGTGTTCCCGAAGAATGCCACATTATATGGCTATTAGTAAGAACAAGGAGAGAAGAGGCGACGTGAAAGAATTTCAAAAAATTTACATCAATCGACCGGACAACAAAAATTGTTATGCAGACGCTGACAACGATGACGCGTCTTGGAAGTCATGAAGAAAAAAAACGTTTTCAAAATGCTGAGAGTTGAAAGACACGTGGACTCCGGCTGCGTCTCGCGTATATTGACTTTTCCGATCGTCGAGAACCTGTTTTCCCCGACTCTTGTATTCGGGCCAGTCGCGCGGGGATTGTTTGTCGAAGAATTAAAATCAAGGAAACAAGAATGGTCGAGCAGTTTTCACCCTCGTCAGAAGAGGCTTAAGCCGCTGCGACAAGCTTTTCCACGTTCGAAACAAATATACGAAAGACGCGTAAGATGTGTGCACAAGTGGTACAGTGGTGATTCATCAATTCGTCGAAAGAACATTAAATGGAGCGATGAAAACTTGTTTTTTTACACTTAGTTTTCCATTATTCTAAAATGAAATTTCATGGTGAAGGCTTAACCTAATCGAAAATTCAAGAGATATACCAATGAATAAATAAAGATTATTTCACATCGCGAGGCTCTAAACAAAAGGGATGAATGGACCGTTTATTATTTTTTTCAAGGAATAGCCACAGTTGGTTAAATAAATATTTCTCCCCATCATCTTTCTGAACCTGATATAACTCTGGGACAAAAAAATAATATATTTTTGCAGGTTGTTTCATTCGACTGCTTACTTCAAATATTAATACTCCACATCAATCTTACCAATATTATAAAATTGCAGTATCTGTCTGTGCGTTAATTTTTTCAGCTCAATTTGAGCTGGAAAGATTGCAATGCAATGCTATGACGACCCATTATTTTTAGAATTTTCGTCTGTCTGTCTGTCTGAGCAAAGTTTGTATGATAAAAATCTGAAGCTTTTGTTTCTTAAACCCTTGACTTGTGAAAATATATACTTCTGAATTTCCATAAGCTTTGAAATGTAAATCAAGAAGTTGTACCTTTTCAAAGATACAACCTTAAAAGGTTCAACAACAAAAATAATACCTTCTGGCAGGTTATTTTATTCGACAGCTTACTTCAAATATTAATGCTGCACATCAATCTTACCAATTAATATTGGTAAGACTTGTACTCAGAGTACAAGTGTCTTGCGGGAGAAACCTCGGTTCCTACGCCACATTTCGCCCACAGAGTGTACTACTCCGTCTATTCATTCGCTAGTTAATTCAAATTTAACATTTTTAAATAAGTTCATTTTGTACCTATATACGACTAATATATATATATATTTTTTTTACCGAACAATACCAAACACTAAACGTGTTATCTTGATTTAAATGAATAAATATATTTGAAATAAATCTCTGAAATCGTCGGATCAAATTTTAAAAGCATTAATATTACGAAAGTTTTAGTTAATTCAAATGAAAAGGATCAACTGAATGCATTTAATTGATTAAGCTTACTTCAAATATTAATACTGCACATCAATCTTACCAATTAATATTGGTAAGATTGATGTGCAGTATTAATATTTGAAGTAAGCTGTCGAATAAAATAACCTGCAAATATAATTTATAATTAAAACTGCAGTATCTGTCTGCGCCCTTATTTTTTTCGGCTAAAATTGAGCTGGAAAGGTTGCAATGCAATGCCATGACGACCCATCATTTTTAGAATTTTCGTCTGTCTGTCTGAGCAAAGTTTGTATGATAAAAGTCTGAAGCTTTTGTTTCGTGAACCCTTGATTTGTGAAAATAAATACTCCCTGAATTTCCAAAAGCTTTGATATCTAAATCAAGAAGTTTTACCTTCCAAAAGGACTATAATCATAACGCGTGTTATGATTGAAGGCCATTTTGAATCTTGCCGAGCTTTTTCAAACGACTGGAAATGTCTTGTTGGGCAGCTAATGTAGTAGCAAGCTCTGGTTGCGTTTGGCGAGAATCTTCGTCCAGCAGCTGCTCCAAATCCCCGTCTTCAACATTATTTTGGTCCTCCTGCTCTCTCGCTATCCTCGAGGTCGAAATTTCCACTCCGGAACCTTTAAACCCACTTCTTCACGGTACTGATGGAAACGGCATTTTTCCCCAATACCTGACAAATTATCTTCTTAGCCTCTTGTTTTTTTTCAATTCGAACGCTAAATGCATACAGTGCCTAAAATGCGCGTTATTGCAACTCATTGTGCTCACTGTGCTCACAAATTAGATGTTGAGGTTATGTTGAGCTGTTGGTCCAGAAAAATAGCCTACTAGGTTGGTATTATATCAAATCAGACCTGGAGGAAATTTCTTTCCGTTCACACATTCAGTACAACGGTTTTTATTCTCAAACCGAGAACTTATTTGTACACCTAATAAATCTCCAGAAGGAACGTCGGAAAACTCGTGGCATGCATCCTCTGTGTAGTTAAAAATCTAATTCTCCAAAAATATTCTCTCACTCCAGCGTTTGCTGAACCGAACTTTGAGAATTTCGGAGCTAAGTCGAGAGTGCAGAGACCGATAAACGTTGCAACACTCAAGCCCAAATGTCCAACGAACGTACCGGAAAGACCTCCACCACACCCGTGTTCACAAATGTGACACGAACGTCTCATATTAACGAATACAAGTTCTCCGAACGGTGGGAAAAGCCGAGGAAAAAAAAATTAAATAAAATCACGAATAATGGTACACGCAGTTATGCCGAGCGCGGTCGAAAGAAAAGACGTCGTCGTCGTCGGTTTCCTTCAAGAGTTCTTGGAGCAAGAATGATATTTCGACGGATACCACGTGTTACGATCGTACGCGAGTAAATTTTCGAGAGGACTATAAAAGACGCGTGTAGACAAGGTGAACGATAACACGTCCGCTCTTGAAGGCGACCGAAAGGAAGTCACGTGACCGCGGGCAGCGCGCGCACGCAAAGATCGGACTCCAGAAAACGGGTATGCTTGTTTTTTTTTTTGCTTTTTCAAATTTATTTCGTGCGTTTATCCATTTTTTTCTTGTCTTGTAGCATGTACGTCCATGGGACACGAGGATCGTTTTTCTTCTTTATTTTCGTTCCAAGGCAAACGGAATGAAGTCAGAGGTCGAATTGGGAGGGGAAGAGAAGAGCGAAAAAGTTAGGTTATGCGGTGAGAAATGCGCATACCACAGAGGTGTGACTCGTCTGCGAGGGAAAAAATATATATTGTCGTAGCAGTAAAAATTTATGATACGCGTACACCGAATAAGCAACAGAGAAAGAGGAGGAGAGATGAAGCGGCTATGAGAAAGCGGCATGGTAAAGCAAATCCCGCAATTCTCTGATAACGGTCAGACTACAAAATACGTAGCAAGACGAAAATAAAAATTCCTAACAAATTCCTACAAATATTTTTTTTCGTGATAAATGTGTGTTTATCACGAAACACATTTTCGCTTAGTCGCATAGTGGCAACTATTATTTGGCGGGAATCGGTTTTACTGACAAGAAACATCACTTTGCTGTCTGCCTTCTATTTTGGTGAAACGTATGTATATAGTAGAGCATCAAAAACTATTAGATACCTTTTTAACGCCGGAAAAACGCTTTTAAGAGATGAAGCCACCCTTCTGAGTGAAGCATTTTAAGGGTTGATTTCGCAGTGTCACCTGAAAGCAGTCCACCGATTTCAGTGGAACAAAAACGGAAATTCTTCTAATGGAAAGGATCAGAAATCGACTATGGGTACAACGAAAAAAAAAGTAAGTGATTAACCACCGATTTAGTTTAAAAAAAATCACTTCGCGTTCTAATGGAACCCTTACTTGTAGTCACTTATCGCTTTTTTTTTATTTAAAATGAGTCTGCTAATTCAAAATGTTTCTACAAACTCTAAATTAATTTTTCTCTAAACATCAATTTGAGGATAGAAACATTCACGAAAATCAATAGACACTTACCAGCAGTTTTTAAGGTAGACGATTGCGAAGAGAATGCGCGCAAAGTGGAGTTTCAAATAGAAACGGAATAGAAATGAGCTACAATTGAGTAAAGACACTGATTTGTGGAGGGAATGCGAAAAAATCTGAAATGTGTATGGAAACACATTTTTCGAGCTTTCAAAAAAAAAAAACTCCGCGATACTTGTATCCGGCGGAAAATTTCCCTCGGATAGACGTTAAGATAATGCAAAGGCCAAATAAACGTTTTATCGAGTTTTATAGGCACTTTTTAAAAATCGTCAAGTCCTGAAATTTCGAACAGCGTAGCGGCGTTTCTATTTGAGTCACTGCGACTTATTGGAGGGAGGGGGGTACAGAAGAAGATTCTAGTAGACTGACAAAAAATACATTTGCCTGTAGCGGCTCAGGTTATCTGTAATTTTCTTGCACACTCGTGCGAATATGGTACAGTAGGGCGTCATCAGAAAAT
Source organism: Ophion obscuratus (assembly GCA_964007375.1). NCBI lineage: Eukaryota > Metazoa > Arthropoda > Insecta > Hymenoptera > Ichneumonidae > Ophion > Ophion obscuratus. Next base: position 33,651,924 of record OZ023312.1, on the reverse strand, counting down.
AATAGAACATGAAACATATGCTGTTCAAACTCAAATGCCTATTGAGGAAGGGCTAGTTTTCCTATTGAGGAAATACCAGTTTTACTACTGAGGCAATTGCAGTCTTTCTATTGAGAAACCCCCAGTTTCCCTATTGAGGAAAGACCAGTTTTTCTATTGAAAACACGCCAGTTTTCCTATATAAAAAATACCAGTTCTCCTATTGAGGAAATACTAGTTCTCCGATTGAGGAATTTCCAGTTTTCCTACTGAGGCAATGCCAGTTTTCCTATTGAGAAAAAACCAATTTTCCTATTGAAGAAATACCAGTTTTCCTATTTAGGAAAAATAAGTTTTCCTATCGAGGAAATAGCAGTTTTTCTATTGGGGAAAAATCGGTTTTCCATTAGAGGAAATACCTGTTTTTTATCGACGAGAGGCCAGTTGAGGGTGTACCAGTTTTTTAATAAGGAAATACCAGTTTTCCTATTGGGGAATTACTAGTTCTCCTATTGAGGAAATGCTAGTTTTCCTATTGAGGAAATACTAGTTTTCCTATTAAGGAAATACCAGGTTTCCCATTGAGAAAATATCAGTTTTCCTTTGAGGCAATATCAGTTTTCTTATTGACGAAATACCCGTTTTCCCATTGAGGAAATGCCAGTTTTCCTATTAAGGAAAAACCAGTTTACCTATTGAGGAAATAGCAGTTTTTCTATTGAGGAAAAATCGGTTTTCCATTAGAGGAAATACCTGTTTTTTATCGACGAGAGGCCAGTTGAGGGCATACCAATTTTTTTATTAAGGAAATAACAGTTTACCTATTGGGGAATTACTAGTTCTCCTATTGAGGAAATGCTAGTTTTCCCATTAAGGAAATACTAGTTTTCCTATTAAGAAAATACCAGGTTTCCCATTGAGAAAATATCAGTTTTCCTTTGAGGCAATATCAGTTTTCTTATTGAGGAAATACGTTTTCTTATAGAAAAAATACCGGTTTCCTTATTGAGGAAATGCTATTTCTCCTTTTGAGGAATTGCCAGTTTTCCTATTGAGAAAATATCAGTTTTCCTATTGAGGCAATATCACTTTTCTTATTGAGGAAATACGTTTTCCTATTGAAGAAATACCGGTTTCCTCATTGAGGAAATGCCAGTTTTCCTTTTGAGGAAATACTGGTCCGTCCATAAACTGAAACTTTCATATTAGCGTTGATAACCCATGTGCGATGAAAATCAAGCGAAATGCGAGCTGGACTTGCGGATGTCGAAATTTCTTAACAAAAAGACATAGGTATAGAGTCTTTTTGTAAGAAATCTGACCCTGAAAAATGTTCCTCAACTAACATACATATGTACACTGACAAAATGTTCAAGAATATCACCGTGACCTGACATAATTAATTCCCAACGTTCGATGATAAACTTTTTCTCAATCGCAGCGTTAATGTCACTCATGCTATGAATGATTAAAACTGTCAAATCTCAGCACTTCCGATGCCCTCACTTTTCCTAGCTTGAAAAAAGAAATCAAATAGCACAAAGTATCCGCTTCTAACGATGCACTTGGAGCACATCACCAAGAACTATAATCATCATTGCGATGTCGTTTACATTCATCGAGACAATTTCATACGTACGGGGAAAACTGTGAAGGCTTTATCGTACAGTGAGTATTGTGCCAGACGAGAAAACCCGTTGCACTCGTCAAGACTACGAGACCGCATCAATGTTCACAATGAATTCACGTGGAGGTGCTCGCGAAGCGTCTCCAACGACGACGCCGCGATTCAAAGCTCGGAAGCGTAGAAATGAAATAACACGAATAAGATGGGCACTCATGCTCCAAGTAATCGCGAGAGATTGCACTTTCAGTGAGTTTTGCAAAAGCCGAGTACGGCGAGGGGAGGGTGAAAATCTTCCGTTTTGCACCGGAATGAAACCCGCCAGCGTATACGATTTGTGCTCCAGGCTTGTATGAGTTCACGCACGTATTACGCACTTTATTACCTCGTCGCGTGACTACACGCGCGTGTCTCGTTTCCACAAGATTCGCCGACGAAATAACCCAAAAACGTTGAGTCCGGAAATGCCGCGTTTTCGGGGTAATACCCTCATAAATAAGTAAGTATCTTGCGTAACCGTATAAAGGACCAAAGGAATAGAAATCTGTCTTGCAATATAGGGAATGAAAGCCCAGCGAATGAAATTCTATGCAAATCCCATAAAGGCACACAGGAAAAGCTTCTCGTGATTCCCTTTTACCTTTTGCTTTCGATGTCTCTTGTATGCTCCCGAATGTACGTGAATACGGACACACGTATTTACATACCCACATGCAGAGAGCACCGATCACAAACAACTATATAGAGCTCGAAAAAGCGATGGAATAGAATATTCTCTTTCTCCAGGGCTGAGACTGGCCTAAAATGAACAAATGGAAACTGTAGATAAACTGTACTGGATTTTCCTGTCCATTAATTTTAATCATTTACATTCCATTTTCCTTCGAGTTTTGTTACACTATTTTGGAACTGTGTATATCAAACACATTGGCGTTGAAATTTTTTCGATGAATTATCAACCTCCATTTTTTGTTTCAGATTCAATTGTGAAAATTGGATCTTCGAGTTAGATTTATAGCAAGGAACATCACTTGAGTGTTCACCTGCGATTTTGTTGAAATTTATACGTGTGATAAAGCATCCCAGATAGACAGTCATGATCATCACGCCGTGCATACAATTGATGAAGCAAATTTTACAGCATATTGACTACATGTCATGATGCAAAGCCGTGAACTCATTTGGTATAGTGAATGTACAAAGCATTTTGATCCCAATGTGTCGTTTACAAATGCATCGTACGTTTGGAGCACGTTGAACTCACATCGCTGTGCTCAAGTGTCCATAATTAATATCTGCAAATTTTACGTCATATGGAAGTCACCCAATGACTTGTGTTGATGAATTCACTGGGTTAGCACTGGTAGTAGACATGCCATGCAAGCAATATGACAGCGATATGCATGTTTGTCGGCGATACATTCGATGGGCGCAACATGACGGCGATATGCGTGTTTCTCAGTGATACATCCTATGACGGCGATATGCATGTTTCTAAGTGATACATTCGATGAGCGCAATGTGACGGCGATGTGCATATTCCTCAGTGATACATCTACAAAATATGCATATGTATATTTTGTCAGTGATCCATCCCATGAGCACAATATGATGGCGACGTGCATGTTTCTCAGTAATACATTCCATGACGGCAATATGCATGTTTTCAGTGATATTAGGTGTAGAAATAAGTTATAGGACAGTTTTCAAAAAATTCAAGATTTATTAAAAAAGAAGTAAAACACAGTTATTCATCGAAGTAATCTCCATCGCACTGAATGACCTTCAGCCATCTCTCAGGTAACTGGCGGATGCCTTTCGCAAAGAAACTTTCGTCTTGCGAGGTGAGAAATTTAGCGACCCATTTTTCCACTTCTTCAAATGTTTTGAATCGCACGTCAGACAAATCGTTCTGCATTTTCCGGAATAAATGATAATCGGATGGGGCTAAGTCTGGTGAATACGCCGGGTGTGGTACAGCTTCCCATCCAAGCGCTAGTAACGTATCCTTGACCGGTTTACCCACATGAGGCCGCGCGTTGTCATGGAGCAGTTTTACTGGACGTTTTCCTTTAACAGAAAATGGACGTTTCTTCTCAATTTCTTGATTCACTTGCATCAATTGATGACAATAGCGATCGGTAGTAACTGTTTGACCAGGTTTGAGAAGTTCATAATACAGTACGCTTTTCATATCCCACCATATGCACAGCATGACTTTGTTACAATGAACATTGCGCTTTGGCGTGGATGTTGTCGGCTCGCCGGGATCAACCCAATGATATTTGCGTTTCGGATTATCAAAATAAATCCACTTTTCATCGCCGGTCACAATTTTCCACAAGAAAGACTTTCTATGTTGCTTGTTGTAAAGACTCACACAAATGTTAAGACGGCTGTTTTTATTTTCTTGAGTCAGAAAGTGTGGTACCCACTTTGTTCCTTTTCGAATCTTACCCATTGCTTTTAAACGATAAGAAACAGTTTGTTGAGTTACTCCAAGCTGTTCCGAAAGTTGTTTCTCCGTCTGACAAGAGTTTTCATCCAGCAACGCTTGCAGTTCCTGATCGTCCACCTTTACAGGACGCCCCGTGCGTTCACGGTCACTAACGTCGAAATCACCTTCTTTGAATCGCTTATACCAATACTCACATGTACTTTTAGATACAATGTTGTCTCCAAGAAGAGAACATATCGATTCACACGCTTTCCTAACACTTTTTCCTTGATGGAATTCATAGCGAATGCAGTGTCTAATAAATAGCTTATCGGTCTGCATGTTTAATTTACAGAATTTATAGGTTATGTTTATGACTCCTTTACGTTTCGATACTACATATCAAGCGCCATCTATGATAAGTGAGCGGGACCTTTGAATTAATTTAGAATAGCTGTTATGATACAAAATCGAAGTGTCCTAAAACTTATTTGTACACCTAATACATTCGATGAGCGCAATGTGACGGCGATGTGCATATTCCTCAGTGATACATCTCATGAGCGCAATATGACGGTGATATGCGTGTTTCTCAGTTATACATCCGATGACGGCGATATGCATATTCCTAAGTGATACATTCGATGAGCGCAATATGACGGCGATATGTATATTTGTCAGTGATACATTCCATGAGCGCAATATGAAGGCTATATGCATAGAAATCCAGAATTATACAAATAGGCAGACACAAAGAAAGTTTGCACAAGTGTTAGAATGGCTAGGTAGGTAGCGCGCTCAGCTCTCGAATTAGAAGACGTGGTTCAATGCATTTATCATATAGGCAGGAACATAAATAAAGCATACGCGGATATAAAAATCCCGCCAGTTTTTTTCATCAACATTTTTGGATTTTTTTATTTTTCACGCTATGACACTTATATGAGCTCCATATGAGCACAGCATAGTTACGTCACGCCATGCCGCTAATATGAGCTCCGTATGAGCACTACAATTTCTTCACGCCGTGACACCCATATGAGCCCCATATGCACTCACTTATTGTTAAACATTCGTGAGCCGAATTTGCTAGTCTGATGAATTCACTGCATGCATATTCACGTGAGAACAACTGTGCTCCATTTGGATGCATTATCGTGAATCATCATGTGATGCAAATATGACTTCAACGGGAGCACTCATAAGGGATACACAGCCGTGAAACTTTCTATGCCGCAGTGATGATGTACATATGATGCCAATGAGGTACATCCGTCTATCCGGGCGTCTATCGGGGACGCTTTTAAGGGGGGTTAAGGTGTATAGTTTCTATGTGACGGTAATTAAAATGAAGAAAATGTAAATTTAAGAAAATGGCACGCGTTTACAAAAAAAAATAAACATTTCACGCAATAGTTCTGTCAAATGTGGATTAAAAAAATGGTTTTGTTTTTCAATTTTTCAAAAACAATTCTCGTCAAGTAGAAAGTACCAATATTATTAATGTTTCTATCAAGTTTCAACTCAATCGGCTTAATAGTTTTTGAGTAATCCTGTAAGCCAATTTCGATAATGCAGTTTTGAGAAAAACGCGTTTGAAGTTCACGCCAGCTCCGAATCCGAGCAGTGAGGCACAGCGTTGACGGGCTGTAACATTTAAAGTTTTTCGAATTTCGCGTTGAAACTTTAGGAAAATATTCTACATATCTACCTCTATCGTTTAAAGAAGAAGAAAAAAGAAATAGATTTTTTGATCATTGTGAATGTGTATCCCGCCTTAAGCGATGTCCCTTGTAAGTTCAAAATATTCCAGAGCATTTTGCTAGCATCCCAAAAGCAGCAGCCCCGGCCGAGTTATTTCTGTCCGTTTACACATTGCTCCAGCCTATGTTTATTATTTATGTTCTGACGACACCATTCATACGTAAAACCGAAAATAATTGCATTTTCGGAATGGGAATGCCGAAGAACTTCGGCCCGAAGTAAAAAGATAGCAGCATCGGGAAATTGAGCGGTGAATTTCGCGTAATGTTCCTGTTGGATGGGTGCAACGTTACAAAAGGTAAAAGAACGGAGACACAAAAAATAGACAAGAATCGGTGAGGCGAAAGGAGAAGATCAAAAGAATTCTATCCAACCTGCAGGTTCCAATTATTCGATACTTGCCGGATTGCCCCTGAAAAAATCGTAAAAACATCAACTTTCGCCTGCATTTATTTCAATCAATTAATCCTTTAATTATAATTTAAAAAATGATCTTCACTATTTATTTTCACATCCCGAAACAATTTTTTTCACAAATCCACAAAAAAAAACCAAACTACATTTCTTGTTTTGATACTTTCACCAGATGCGTTCAAAACTTCTCTTCCTCAATTTCAATACATTCCCGATCAATTGCGTTTTTTTTTCAACCCAGTCTCATTCGTTTTCGTTAATTAAGACTCATTTGACTCGTATAAATTGTGGGACATCGGCAAGACGAATTATCTCCAAAGCGAGGGCGAATGGGACTAGAGCGAGGGGAGTAGAAGAATCTCGAAAAACGTATCTCGATGCCAAGCTGTCGTCCAAGCCAAAAACCCCACATAGACATCTCGATGTTTAACGAATGCCAGGGCTTCGCAAGAAACAAACATAGTTTTAGGTTCGGTCCAGACTACGGCCCAACTACCAAACACATACACGCACCCACACGTATAAATGAGCGCGAAAGCGAACAAATGGGATTCTCGTATCTCATGGACCGGTGGAGCCGAGCAAAAGCGGCCTTTCGAACTCTGACGAGCGAAATAGAACCGGGTCTGCTATACTCGACATGTGTAGGTATACGAAGTCCTAGGAGGTGGAAGGGCTTAAGTTGCAAAATTTCACGACTTAATCATTTCTTTCTGCGTCCTAGCCGTATATTAATGTGTGTGCGTGTATCTATATATATATATATAATTTAGAGTCTGGGCGAGAAAGGTATGAGGAGCTCACGCTGAGAGTATAATGAGCGAGCAGCAGGTAATGAAGACCGCTCAATTTCTACCGTCCAGCCGCCACACGGTTTTCCCACAAGGCGTGCGCACGGGTCTCTTTCTCAATCATCAACTTCCTCCTCTACCTCTGGCGTTCTCTCTTACTCTTTCTCACTCTCCGTCTCTGTCTTTCTCTACGTCCCTCTAACCTGCGAAGTTTAACATTTTCTCCCTACTCATGAATCCTGGATGTTTTATTTCTTACACGCTATTTTCCTCTCCTTCTTTCTCTCTCTCTCCCTCTCTCCCTCATTCTCTCTGTCTATCTCACTTTCGCTTATTTTTCTCAATCAACTATATAGCGCCAACACGCCCTTTAACCTCTAAATAATTAATTACCGTAACCCTATAATAATATACCGAATATCTTGTGCGAAGTTCGTAAGCACACTGAGAGTATGGTGTTCTCAACGATAGCATAACTATATTTTATATTTCCCTGAAGGGACAGTGATACTTTATAGCCATAGTTGCTGCCCAAAGTATAGTACTGCTTATTAATATTTTAGCAGTTGCGTGAATTATGCACATATGTTAACCGTAACCACCAATCTTACAATCGTACGTTTATTCTTCAATGCTATATAATAAAGTAGGTTTTCATAAAATGGATTTTCCCTGTTGCTATCAAAAATGTACTTCCCTGTGATTCTAATAGTGAACTGATATATATATATATAGATTAAAAATATTGCCTTTGATTTGCGACGATGTTCATCGTGATTTGTACCATATTATAAGATACGACCTGCTATGTGCGTATTTGGTGTGTTATTCAAGTGTTGGTACAAGGCATCAATGCCCGTCTACTAAATGCATAGAATATTTCATAAATCCAAAAGAATATAAAATACGCAACTGAGAGTTCTCCCTCGATGATTTATTATAATTCGCCATTCCCTGACCTTCTGTAATGATTTATTTCGAAGAAAATATATCGCCTAATCGAAATCGAACCCAGAACCTAACTGCCTACCTTTTGCCTATCCTATGCACGCTGCCACTATGCTATCGAGGACTTTTGGCATCTGGAGCACAGATATGGCATAAGAGACAAAAGTAATTCCGACTTAGTTCCGAATAACTGTTAGCTGCGATTTAGGCAAAATTTTGTACGGATCTTCTTTTAATAATATAAGTCACTGTTTAAATGGATTTCTGGCGCTTCGCAATAATTTTGTACCATATAATAGTGATTTAGACCATATTATATGATACGACCTGCTAAATGCCTAGTAATGTGTGTCCTACGCGAACAGAGGGTGAACTACAAGAAGAATTGTTGAACTGGTATCCTATTTTTGCAATGCAACTAACATACTATGCAACGGTTTGTGATACATGCGTAGTTCTAAATATTAGGCTGCGGTGGCTCGAACTGCAAATGATTTACGTCTTCGCTGTAAGTAAACTTTACTACATTTATTTCTTTCCAATATTCACTTTTCATAAGGTCTTCCAACAAATGATATTCGAAAAACGTTAATGTTAACCATATGAATTGTTCAAACCCGAAAAGAATCGTAGAAGTTTGACTGAACAAAACTTAACGTACAGTATACAACATTAGTGTTTGTACGTATGGTAATTTGAATTAAGGGGTCTTCTCACTTTAGACGCTGAAAAAGGCTATTTTCATGCATTTTTTTGACAGGTTCACATTATAGATATTGATGTAAAAGTTGTTACACTTAATAAATGCACTTTCGAAATACATTTAAACATTTAAAAAAAATGTTTTTATGTAACCCAAACAAACTTTAAACGCTCACAACAACGAGCGTTTAAAGTTCGAAACAACGTTTTTCGACGGTTAGTTGACAAAATCTTCGAAACTACTGAACCGATCCTTATGAAATTTCAACCACATATTCTTTACAACTCTAGCTATAGCGCATATCAAGGATTTTATTAAATTTTGATATTTACCATATTTTCGCCAAAAACGGTGGAAAAAACACGTTTTTTATTTTTTTTTTCGAAAAATGTCCGCTATTTTGTTATTTTTGTATATATCAAAAATCGTATGATATGCGCTATAACCATTAACATATTAAATCTAAACCCGTTTGATTTTTTGTTTCGGATCATCCATCTCCGAGATTTTATCAACAGCGCAGACCAACATTTTTTTTGGAAATTTATGTAACTACCATTTTAGTTTATAAATAGTGATTTAGATAAATAAAAAAAAATGTTTTTATGTATTTCGAAAGTGTATTTATTAAATGTAACAATTTTATATCAATATCTATAATATAAACCTATCAAAAAAATTCATGAAAATAGCCTTTTTAGCGTCTAAAGTGAGAAGACCCCATAACAATGTCCATATTGAAATTTATTTAACTACCATTTTCGTCTATAAATAGTGACTTAAATAAATAAAAAAAATTGTTTTTATGTATTTCGAAAGTGTATTTATTAAGTGTAACAACTTTTATATGAATATCTGTAATATAAACCTATCAAAGAAATTCATGAAAATAGTCTTTTTAGCATCTAAAATGAGAAGACCCCATAACAATGTCCATATTGAAATTTATTTAACTACCATTTTCGTCTATAAATAGTGACTTAAATAAATTTAAAAAATTGTTTTTATGTATTTCGAAAGTGTATTTATTAAGTGTAACAACTTTTATATCAATATCTGTAATATAAACCTATCAAAGAAATTCATGAAAATAGCCTTTTTAGCGTCTAAAATGAGAAAACCCCATAACAATGTCCATATTGAAATTTTTTAACTACCATTTTCGTCTATAAATAGTGACTTAAATAAATTAAAAAAATTGTTTTTGTGTATTTCGAAAGTGTATTTATTAAGTGTAACAACTTTCATATCAATATCTGTAATATAAACCTATAAAAGAAATTCATGAAAATAGTTTTTTTAGCGTCTAAAATGAGAAGACCCATAACAATGTCCATATTGAAATTTATTTAACTACCATTTTCGTCTATAAATAGTGACTTAAATAAATAAAAAAAATTGTTTTTATGTATTTCGAAAGTGTATTTATTAAGTGTAACAACTTTCATATCAATATCTGTAATATAAACCTATCGAAAAAATTTATGAAAATAGCCTTTTTAGCGTCTAAAGTGAGAAGACCCCTTAACGATGTCCATATTATCAAGTCTTTTCCTGTGAATAATAATTTCGGGGATAATAGATAGTCAAACACGCCACCCAAATCGTATGTTTAGGTATACTTTTCGCTTATAGTCGTGTTAACCATATTATGATTGCAGTGTCAATAAACTATAACGAGTTTTATTTATCCCTCTTTTACTATGGACGTTTGTGGTAAATACCATGGACTTTTCACTCAGTGTGGGGCGAGAGAGCGATGTCAATTAGCGCGATGCCCTTACTCATAATTGGCACACGCTCCTGACGATATGGTGATCGGTGCTTTTATATAGTTTTTTTTTTCGACGAGGGACGCATGATTATCACGCGCGTCAGCGAATGTATCACGCCGGCTGATTCAACGAGGCTGGAATTAGCCCGAGCATTATAGACGTTCCAACTTGGATCCATCTGCTGCGTCTATTAAATGTAAAGATGTCGGGATGTACATAAGGGAGTCCGATAATTGTTTTATGGGAGAGTGATTAGAGATTGGAGAAAAAATTACATTGCATCAGACGCAAATTAGATGAGGCCAATCAAATCCCGCAGCTGATGACCATTTTTATCAAGTACCATTTCATTTCTTGCCATCGAATAAATATCGACAAAATGATACGAACTCGTTACCTCGAGAATCTATGATTAGTCGATCTTTCGGAATCGAGCGCTTGGCCACGAAGAATTAAATGAAGAGCAGCTGGTGCTCCGAACCGAAAATTACGAGAGGCCGCATTAAAAAGAGCAGCACCCATGGAAAATCTTCGCTTGCGAGCACACGGAATCGTTTTGTCGCAGATGCGACTGTATCTTCATCATTTTTGAAACTGACAAAATAATTCATAGGTTCGCTTACCCGGGGGCTGCGCTAGCCAAGGAATTGTGTAGCAAGTATCCGCTGTAGGAAGTTGGAGGTGGAAGGGAAAAGAAAAAAGTCTGCGAGATATACTTATTTAGAGATTATCGTTTTCCAACGGAGGAAGCAAAGTGTAGGAGAGAACGAGGAGAGAAACGAGAGGAAAAGAGACGGAGAAATACAAGACCCAAGGCCCAGTCAGAGGCTCGAAATACCTGACCGCCAATTATCCTCGCATCTCACCCAACTGCTCTCTACGCCTTAGATCCTACCCTCGCTCCGTCGATTTTTATATACATATTTATGAATATATATATATATATATATATATATATATATATATATATATATACATATATGGGATATTCCATGCCATTTCAGCTAGCTCGTGACCCCAAGCATTTTTGGTTTTCCTGATTTTTTTTGTAAAATTGTACCCCATGAAAGGAATTTCCACGCCAATTTTTATATTTTCATCTCTTCTCTTTTAGGACTTATAATTTTCCGAAAAATGTCGATTTCAGAAGTTATGCAATCGTTTAAGCGCTGATAACTCCCGAACTAATTGAGATATCGACAAATGACACTATGTAATTTTTGTTCATTTTAAAGCACACTTTTGTTAAAAAATATGAAAAAATAGTCGATTATCGATGTCAACGTTATTTTTGCTTCGAAATGAAACTTATTTTTTTTTTTTAAATGATTGTCTTTTTTTAATTTAAAAAAAATTCTCTAAAATAGAGTGCCGCATTCTATGATTTTTAAGACTAGTCTCATCGTGGGCCCATTTTTCCTACTATTTTTTTCGAATTAATCATACTTTTTTAGACGATTTTTATTATTTTAGTGTCCAATAATGCTTTTAATGATTTTGTGAATTCCAATTCGAGTTCGACGCGTCTGAAGCGGTTTAGTTTTTTATTTTTACTGAATTTTACGAAGAAACGTTTTTATTCGAAGTCACTTTTATACATACATGTGTATGTATGTGTGTATATATGTAGAAAGGTGATGGTAAAGAAATTTGGATTTGAGAACAGTCCTCATAGTAGCCACTTGTCCCCATACTCAACATCATATCCACCCCAACGTCTACAAAACTTCCTTTCTTGACACGGCCTGGTAGCCACTCATCTGGATCTCGTCCATTCTCAGCTTGGCCTCCAAAGGCTCTATTCTCCCTTTAACCACCTTGGTGCTCGCCTACACAACGGCAGGCCTAATACTGGACGAGAGATAATTCAGATATCATCCCCCGATTCCCCGGAGCCCGAGTGAGACGAGCCCAGACCAGAGTGTGCTGCGTCGAGGCGGGGCGGACCTACGATGCCGAATGTGCGTCCAGGGGCCCAGGGACTGCTCGCGTGCCAACTGACGCTCCTCTTTTCAACCACGTTTGAGCTCTACCAATATACGTATATATAACTTACCGTCCGAAACGAGTATGGTACGAAACGGGCACGAGACGAAACCCCATGTGCCAGATTATAAAACACTGATTGCTGATTGATGGCTTCGTGAGCCGGAATGAAAAAAAAATATGAGAGAAACGCAAAAACAATGTGCCGAAGATATATTTTTTGACAGATCGAATTATGGGAAAATTCCACCGGTGTGTATGTAAACGATTTTAAAAAAATGGTTTGTTATTCCGGGCTCTTGTACCCAATGAGAATTAGCGGTGTGCGGGCATGGGCCATGACGATTGTTAAAAACAACCGGTGGTTACTTCAACGAGTAACACCTAGCCTGTGGCCGGAAATTTATATGTAAAAAAAAATGTTTAAAGAAAAGAACTTTTGTTTAATGTACTAGAAAGTATCGTAGAAAATAATTTTTATTACGAAATCATCTATGTGTGACTATTAATAAAGGTTTGGAGTGCTCAACTTTTCAAAAGTTTAATAAATTTGATAAATTCTGTTTCATTAACGGTAATTAATGTGGCGCAATAGGAATTAGAGAAAGAATTATTATAACACGTTCATACTCAGTTTCAGAAGTTTTATTTATGAAATCTCAGGTTGTTTTACAGTAAATTAAATACAGTTGATAAGTTAACGGCTTTGTGTAAATTAAAGATTATATTTCTAAATTTTGAGCGCCCCAAGCTTTTATTTATAGTCACATATAGGTGACTGGGTAAAAAAAATTATTTTCTACTCTTTAGTACATTAAATAAAAGCTTGTTTATAAAAACTTTTTTTAAATATAAATTATTTTCCACATTTTGAGTATTTAATTGATTTTGCTAGTTAGTTGTTACTAGTAGTTTACTAGTCTACGAGTCTGTACGTTAGGATAATGGAATGTTTGTAAAAAGAAACAAAGACTGTAGTTGGAATTGAACTTACTACTAATTGCTGCACATAAACTTCTCACATGCAAACCCAGTCGGCTACGAAATTGTTTGTATGTGTTAGTGAGATTTTATATGGATGATTAAATACCACTAATTTTACATGAAGAAAAATTTTGCATGTTTGAAAAATGTCAGAGCTCTAAGTAGTCGGAAAGTGGATGAAATATCGATTTTACGTTTTGCATCTCACAGAAAGTCAAGTCAAATAAAAGCTTGTGAAAAGAGGAATTTTCATGATTTTCTTCTAGTAGAACGTGTGCAGGTTCTCGAACGTTTTTTTTTCTAATTTAAAGAGTATGATTTTGAGTATCGTTTGCAATTTTTGTATTGGAAAATTGTAAAAGATACTTTTACAATTGTGTAAAAGATACTTTTACAATTTTGTAAAAGATACTTTTACAAAATTGTAAAAGATCTTTTACAATTTTTGTATTGAAAAATTGTAAAAGATTCTCAATGGTTTGTGCAGACTGTTTAAAAAACATTCTTCGCGGTGACCGCACTGATGCTCGGAACCAAAACATCCGAAATTTAAAAAATCGAACGCATTTTTTTTTATTCCATGCAAAGTTTTTGCATGAAAGTATTTAGTGCTTGGACTAAGGATTTAAGAAAAAAAAAATGATTGTCAAAAAATGGCTACAGTCCAAAGTGAAAGAATCGATTATCGGCGAAAAAATGCTGTATTTTTGTTGATAAATAAAAACTATGCATCGACGAAAAATTCGTTCGTTTAAGCACTGCGTTTTGATACGTAAAAGAAGCATGTACAATTTGAAGTGGATCGATACAGTGATATATCGTGGTAACCGATTTCGAAAAAGTTATTTTGAGAAAAAGGCGTTTGAAGTTTGCCGGTTCGTGATAGCTACCTAGGTATAAACGCCCATAACTCCCTCAACTTTGAACGGATCGACTTGAATTTTTCAGAGAATATCTTTTAAATGTTATATTTTAAAAATCATAAACCGAAAATCCATAATTTCAGCAAATTTAAACTAGGTGTAAGCCCTCAAAAGAAAACTGCACGTTTAAGCGGTTACGTGGATTTCGACCCAAAAAAGCATATTTTTTCAAAAATAAAATATATAAATTATTTCATTCAAAACTAAGCACATAAAAGAGCAACAGTTCTCCGATATTTAAAAAAAGATTGATCCACAAATTTGGGAAATTCAGCCGATGGGACCTGGTTTCCGAAGACCCCTGAAAAAAGTGTCCACGTGATAATCAGGATAACTCATGATAGCTTTATCTGAAAGTAAAAAACCAAATTTGTTCTGTTCGTAAATAAGTATGGCTCGTGAACGAACGAAGGATTTTCAAAAAATAGAAATTTTTATTTTTTGCAGAGTTGCATGCAAAAGGGTTCAATATTTGGTACAATTCACACTACGTATAGCCTTGTCAAATTACTTGTAATTGAAAAAAAAACCGTCGTTCAATCACTAGTCAATGCTATTTTGAAGAAGTGTGCAAAATTTTAATAAGATCGGTGCATTCGATTTTGAGAAATCGAGTCCGCCTATTTCAAAAATAGTGTTTTGAGAAAAATGCGATTACCTGCGTCGCACCCGGCCGGTCTTTCCCTACAGGGGGAATTCCCAAAGGCTCTCCTAGACTTTTACTCCGATTGACTTAAAACTTTGAGAGAATATTCTAGGCATATTTTACTATTAGATAATAAACAATTTTAACGGATTTTTTTTTAAATGTTCAACCCTACGTAGCCCCTTAAACCTACGAGCGATAAAATGACAATGTTCGAATGCCTATAATTGCCTTCCTGCGATACTTCTGCTCCAACTGTAACTCAAATATTGACCTGGCAATGACGAAATTTACATTGCGAGAGAAAAGTTATAATATAGTATGATACGCCTTAACCCGTCTTATTGGGAGAGCAATTACAACACATTTGTATGCGCCTTATCATAAATGCCTCCCCATTAACCTACCATTAGTTCTACTGTACTATTTTTGAATATGGACGCTTTTATTTCAAATACCATGGGCGATTCTCTCCCGAAACGATCCATATAGGAAAAGTAAACGAACCATTGAAACATTGAGTTTACTCTGCCATTGATAAAGTTTTGGCTGCTTTTTCCATCATTTCGATGAATTTTCGATATCGAACAACATGGAATCGATGCTGGCAGACACATGGAGACATTGAAACAGACAGAACTGGAAAGCTCGCCAGAACTTAGAGGTGGACGTTTGTCACGTGCTCGATTAAAATCGCTTCAAAGTAGTGGGGACGGTCGTTGTAGTGTACTAAATTTCCCTTTATTGCCAATTCTGCCAGTTTTGGGTTCAAGAGTCAACTGTGTGGGTGAAGGGTAAAGGAGGATGCGATCAAGTGGATGGTACTTTATCGTGTTTCATTTCTGTTCATCTATATTTATATATGGAGATGAGGTTGAAGTTTGCATCGTTGGAATGCAACGAAAATTAATATTTCTGAATTCCTTTTATTTTTTGTCGACAGATTTTGCCTAAAAAAATCTTTTGACCATTCTTCAATAATGGTCATAGGAGAACATGGCGATCGAAGAAAAATAAACTTGCATAGCATTCCAATGCCGCAAATTTTAAGCGGCACGTCTAATGTCACTGCCACAAAAAGGTGATTTTCGGGAATTTATTGAAAAAAAAAAGTATTGCATCGGACATTTTGACATCTCGAGGATATATTTGTGTATAAATTATGTGTATACAGTATTTTTTTGTATAAGAATATTCAATTTTTAGCGACTTTTCCGCCGTCTCCTGAGTCTCAAAAGAAAAGTTCTCCCACTGCTGCAGCGATTGCGGCCTTCAGAGTGCTCGAAATTAAAAAAATAAACATGTCCGTTAAACTAGAAGGTATTGCCTGTACAATCATGATAAATGGTGAAAAAAAATTAAAATTCAATGAAATGGCGAAGTTTGGAAAAAAAGTTCCAAATTACGCTTCAAAATCTAATGAATTTTTGCAAATTGACTTTTTTATAGTGTAGTAGTAATGTTTACTTGAGGGTATAGACTATCGAAAAAAGCAACAAAAATATCGTTTTTTTAAGTGTCACACTAGCTGCACCCCTTAAGGCCTTAGGCCACGCTAAGATTTTGCAAAAATCGATTTTTTTTAAATAAAAAGGTACCTTACTACCTATAAAATTATATTCCAAAAGATGATGGGTGTGAAAAATCTCTAAGTACTCGATTTTCAAATTCTAGTGCAGCCATCGCAGATTAAAGGTATTGAAACATTATTCATGTCGTGACTTTCTACTAACTTTAAACGCGTTTATCTCAAAACTACATTTTTCAAGTCGGTCGCATCATAACTCAAACAAATTTCAACCGATTCACTGGAACTTTGAAATGTATATTTAGAATTATATTTTCTAAGGAGCTACGTCGAATTTTTTAATTATATTCCATAGTTCCCTTTTTATAAACAATTTTCTGACGATTTTCTCACGGCATTTTATAATTTTGTTTTAGAAATGCGCCATTTTAACAAAAAACAATATATCAAAAAAATCTTACATATTTCTATAGCTATTCTTATATATAATCGAAAAAACTTTAGTCTTTCATCATAACTCAACAATTATAGGAGCTGTTGGTCCAGCCCTGACCTTCCAGAAAAAAGGCCCCATCGGAAAAATGCTGCACATTCGCCATTTCGCCATGTATCGCAGTGAAAAAATAACATTGTATAGTCAATTAAGTGTGTAATAAAATCCCCATTTTGTAATTACGATTTATTTTATGGTTTGGCTGAAAAAAAAATCACAAAATATGCCCTTTTTGGCCCTACAGTGACCTAAGGCCTTAACATCATTAGATTTATCCAGAACCGGGATTTTGCACAATATCTTAAAAATCATTTTTTCCTCGCGTAGACATCAAAGCCTCATTCTCACAAAGCACGTTCAAATTGAGCCATCGGGGAATCGAGCGAAACGAATTCCAAATTTTTCGTAATTCCACGTTCTTATACACGCGTAGACTATTAACACTGTGAGGATTAATCGCGTTATATACTGCCGGTTGATTTATCGATCAAGCTGACCTTTGATGCTATCGTAAATGCCGCTCTGATCCTCCGCAACGATATTATTACACGGGAGCGAACATTGTCGGAGAGCTCGAAGAATCCCTTCGCTCTTTCTTCGCTCGCGGTGTCTTCGTATTTTATTCTCGTTGGTTTTATTTTAATTTTTTTTCGCCATCTCAGGTTTTCTCGCTGATGCTTCGTTATTCCGGGAAGGCTCCTAACCACACCGCTCATTCGCCATTCCGCTCGGTTTCTGACGGAATTTTTCGTCGAGCGAGGCTTCGAAAAAGGGGACCGCGAAAAAAGGAGCGGGTATTCGACACGGGTGCCCAAAGACCCCCCGAGGCGGTACTCATCGCGCCCTATGTTGTCTCGAAATTCATCGGTTCCGTAAAGAGCACACTCTCTGTGCACACACACATACACGTATACATATGTATCGAACAACTATAGACACATTTTACTATGTATAGCTGTCCGAGGGGCATTGGATGATGGATTTATGGATTTATGGTCGTTCAGACGCGCTTATGCTGGAAGCTTAATTGGTATACGCAGCGTGAACCGAACCGACAGGTCTTCCACTTTTACATCGCGCACAGAGAGAAGACTTTCGACGTCTGGCGAGCAGAGAAAACGTTCGACGTGACCTGGCAAACAGGATGGTACCTTACAGCTCGTGAGGACCCTCTTCGGCTCTTTTTCTCTCACTCTCTTCGGTTTCCTTTCCTGATCTGTCTTTCTCCGATTCTCGTATTCTGTCACATTTGTCTCTTTCGCTCTCCCTTCCGGTTCCTCTGTGACTTCACCTCCATGTGTGTGTCGCCCCCCCTCTCTCTCTCTCTCTCTCTGTCTCTCTCCCCTCCGTCTTGCTCATGTCGTTATGGACATTTATTCCCCTTAAAACCTTTTTATTGCACCCTCCTTAAGAGTAAAATATACAACGTCACTAATAATTGCTATCTCGACTATTCAACACGCTTCGATGTATCGTAGTGAAAAGAAACCCATAAACGTCCCATGTCCGAGTAGCATTTATGACGTTGGGTAGATTAAAAAAAAACACGATGCTCAGGTACGGGAAGAAAAGGTACACATGACTTCACTCAATGATCTCGCGGGACGAGTAGAAATCGGAGAAATTGGATCCTTGACGCCTTGATTTACGAATGGGAAGGTGCAACCCCGTAAACCAAATATATTTATAATGGCGGGAGCAAGATTTTCTCTCGTTAGAGCAGTAAAGAATTTATCTCCATACAACGCCTGTGCTGTTATTTTTGATACTTGGGATTTTTAAGGGGTATACATAACCTTGAAGTTAAAAACATATTGATGTTTAAAAAAATCGCCTGAGGTGTTGGGATGATAAGGTCGATCTTTCGCACACAGATAGTACATAGCCTTGACATGTCACCGTTTTTTTCAATTGCAACATATATATTAACAACGTAATCATTGTCATTGAATCTCAGGACTATAGCCACCGCACGGCTCGGTCGCGTACATGATTCCGGTAACTACATTCATCTAAAGTGAAAAAGGGAAAAATATACTTTTAGTACAATGGTGAAGCTACAAACCCACCGGATACTTTTTCGAAACTTTAAAATTTGCATAAATTGCACTTTTGAAAAAAAAATGTCGATTTTCGGTGAAAAAGAACGACTTTAAACGTTTGTTATTAACAAACGGAGGAACATATGAAAAAAGCAGAAAATGTTATAAAATATGTTCAGTGCACATTGGAATTAAATCGGACGATTAGATTTTGAGATATGACGTAGTGATTGTAAAGTGTACTTTCGAGACAAACCCAAGAGAAGAAAACCTACTAAATTCACTTTTTCCGTATACAATTTTCGTATTAATGTTTGGGTCTGCTCAATATATGCGTTATAAACAATTCAATTGTTATAATGATGATTGTGACGAAGGAGTTCATTTTGTAGAAAAAAAAAAGGTTGAAATACAAGATCTTTAATTTTTTTGTTGCTAGCTCCATTAATAAAGGAGATATGAACAAGGAACATTTTTATGAGAAATCCAAAACGATGAGTGCAAGGGATAAATCGATGAGTACGAGGTGATGCGATTAATTTTCATTGCTTATATCTCCATTACTAATGGAGCTAGTAAAAAAATTAAACATCTTTTACTTAAAATTTCTACCTATAAAATGCACTCTTTCATCCCAATTGATATTTGAAAACTATAATTGTAAGAAAGTGCCTTAGTGTGCAGACGACTTGTTTGAGATAAAATCACAATTATTTTTCGTACCTTCAATCTGCGATTCCTGCACCGTATAACGATAAACAGCTTGGTTGGACAAAGTTGTATCAATGCCGTTAGAAACCATATAATGCACCGCGCAGCGCCAGAGCCATAAAACAACGGGACGTTCTGACCTGCTCCACTATAATGGTCATACCTCGATCAATTTTCAGAATTTTTACAAAATTTTTTAACCGAATCAAAGTTAAGACTCTACGCGATAAGAAAATAAAATAAACCTAAAATCGTTTTTTTTTTCATTCCAAGGTATGCATACCCTTTAATCAAAGCAATAAATCAGAAAGAATCTTTCGTGTCCCACATATCGAAGGGGGACCAGGCGATTAGATAGAAATGTGATATGGAGTGGCTAGTTTAACACGTTGGTGCATAATTTTTATTATTTTGCTGATTTTCATATAGCGATTTATCCGCAACCACGATTTTTTTCAGGGCGGAATCT
Organism: Ophion obscuratus; assembly: GCA_964007375.1. Lineage (NCBI taxonomy): Eukaryota > Metazoa > Arthropoda > Insecta > Hymenoptera > Ichneumonidae > Ophion > Ophion obscuratus. The sequence continues at coordinate 33,631,707 of OZ023312.1, read as the reverse complement.
CTGCAGACATGAAGTAAAGCCATTGCGAAAATGTGAGCTCACTTTCATCCAATGGTTTTTTTTTTATCGACGATAAAAATCAAACTTATCGAAATATTGCGCGAGCACAGAATTATATCGTAGATTATGGACACCCGAATTTCCATTTTATTTTCCCCCGTCATAGGTTTACGTGTCAGGCGTTAATCCGGATTTTCGTAAAGAAGATCTCACGACACGAGAGGTCTTCTTTACGATAGACGAGAAGAAAAGGTGAAAGAAAAAAAACGAGCGATATGCCCAAAGGGCATCCTTCGACACTGGATAGCGTCGGGGGAATCCTTTTTTTTCACCCCGCACAAAGCCTTTAAGTACACACATTACTGCTCAGCTCCGGGACAATCGGATTCGCATTGTTACGAGTTTGTGTCCGAGCCAAGTTTCGATACCCAATGTACTACACGACGTATCCCATGTGGTTTCATTTCCACGTATTTTCTAAATCCCTTAAACCATACCTCAATCGTATCATTATTCAAAATTAAAATACCAAAAATCTATCAAAAATCCAACCAATCCGAAGATTCTCGGTGTTCATGGAATCGGAAATTCAGCAGCGTGCGCAAAAAATCGCGATCGCGAATGACATATTGAACGACGCGGGTGGGGGTCAAAATGTCGAATGACCAAATATAGAACGATAAAGATTTCGAAACGACTGAATTATGAACTCTCAAAATAACGAAGGTTAAATTGTTCGAAATTTAATCCTTTGACCGATGACGAAATCGAATAAATATTACACCATCGACGAAATCGAATAACTATTACAACTAAATGGCGAACATGGCATGACTACCTGCCCCGACTGACCACTAACGCCATCTGCCATGTTCATTCTGAAGCGCAAGTAGTATTGCTCGATCCCAACCTTTCGCCATCCGGACCGTTCGCCATTTTAGTCCATCGCTATTTTAACTGATCGACTTTTTGATCCTTCGCTTCAATTTTTTTTTTATTTTCGTAAAATTACAATCCGTTATTTATACTCTTGACAATAAGTAATTGGGATGTGTTTACAAGGTACAGGGTGTAATATGTTAGCGTTCAGTGGCGCATCTTCATAGTGTGGTTGTGATTTAGTGTTATATTGTTTTTATTATTGTTATTATTTGGTTTGTTTGGTTTATGTTATAACTTTTTAGTTTTGCTGGAAGCGACGTGGGAGGTCCAAGGCTTATGGCGCTTCAAACGCGTTGTTTCTGTACGCCGTTCCAGTAGTTGCTTCGCTTCAATGAATTCGAAATTGTAAACTGTCGTAACATTTACAATTGGACGATTTGACGTCTCGAATTGTTTGGGGTATATATACAGGCGAATCGATATTATATCTCTCATTATTTTGTCAAGGGGAGGGTAGGAGTTTGCACTTTTGAAAAATCAATTTTTTTTGTATTTTCTTATAGTTAAACATTTCAAGAATATAATCCCAAAATTTCAAGTCAATCAGAGCAAAACTCTCGAAGTTATTGACTATTTAGTCCCGCTCCTCTTACACTGTAGCTCCCACTTCTCTAAACTTCAAACGCGTTTTTCTCGAAACCACTTTTTCAAAGTCCGTGTTCACTGCCATTTGAAAACTCCATGACCGATTTATTTCAAACTTCACGGAAAAAAAGAAATAGTAAAGAATACAGGGGCTTCACAGTTCGCATTGGACTCGAGCGATTGCACAGCGATATTACCTGAAACACAGTGCTCAAAATACAGTGTGCTCAAAGTAAATTATTACAGCTCCTATACTGTCCTCTTTGGACTCGAATCGCTCTACTGTATCTTTTACTGGAACACACAGTCCAAAATACAGTGTAGTCAAAAGGAAACTTTGACAGTTCAACACTGTAATATAAATTTAACAAAACTTGTAATTTGACAGTTAGTTAATCTGTATTATGTACACTGAATGCGCCAGTTATATCGACAGAGTTTATGTAGGTGTTTTAACAGTGGAGTCCTCTGTTCTAGAAACTGGTTAGCAACAGATATAGTTTCAGTTTTGAACCGTTGCTTTTTATAGTGTGAACACGGGAAACATTCTTGTTTTAATCCTGTAATTCAAACTTCATGAACCCCGTAATTTAATAATGCCACAACTCGTATATTATACAAAATTAGGGCTAAAAATAACATTAGATAGCGCTGAAAGAACAATTGAAGCGCTGAAAGGACAATTGAAGCGCTGAAAGAACTGCCAGTCCTTTGTGTCCTGGTTGCGCCACGCTCGAGACAAGTCCTAACCAGTGAATACCGTTCACAACGTCACACTGTAAATTTGATTATAAAAATGAAGTAAAAAAATTCGGCGAAACCTTTGCTTACAATGTATATTGTAAGCAATGTAATATATATATATATATATATGAAGAAAATATTACAAAATCAGTCACATACACAGGAACGTACCTTTTTGTAAATAATTCTCTCTTTTTTTATAATTTCTTGAATTATGTCGCACAAATTTCAACGTTCGCATCCTATCGACCACGCACTACTACTAACTGGCAATCCTTTGTGTCCTGGCCACGTGCCTCACCCCACGCGCGAGACAAGTCCTAATTAGACAAGAACGTACCTTTTTTTAAAATTCTCTCTTTCTTTATAATTTCTTGAATTCTGTCGCACAAATTTCGATGTCCGCGTCCCATCAACCACGCACTACTGACTGGCAATCCTTTGTGTCCTGGCCTCATGCCTCATGTGCAGACAGTATAAAAAACAGTGATCGCATTTCAATTTTACAGTTGAATATTTTTACTGAAATCACTGATGTATTCACAATATCAAACTGCAAATAAACCAGTGTAACTGTAAACATCTCAGAGTGCACAGATAACGTCATGAACTGTCGAAAGAAGAGTGAAACTACCGTGCCACACTGTGAAATTTAATGAATCACTCTGTACTCAATACAATGTACATTGTAACCCTTGCAGTTTGCGTACAGTATAAAAATCAGTGATCTTATGTAAATTTTACAGTTGAATATTTTTACTGAAATCACTGATTTATTCACAATACCAAACTGTAAATAAATCAGTGTAACTGTAAAAAACCTCAGAGAGCACAGATTACGTCACGAACTGTCGAAAGAAGAGTAAAACTACCGTGCTACACTGTACAATTTAATGAACCACTCTGTACTCAATACAGTGTACACTGTAACCCTTGCAGTTTGCGTATAGTATAAAAATCAGTGATCTCATGTAAATTTTACAGTTGAATATTTTTACTGAAGACACTGATGTATTCACAATACCGAACTGTAAATAAGCCAGTGTAACTGTAAAAATCTCAGTGTGTACAGGAAAATTCGTCATTTTTGTAGGACAGGATTTACATTACTCTGTTTTACTGTAAAATGAAGTATGACACCCTGTTTTTCATGCGGTTTATACTGTGATTTTCGCTGTTTCTTTTTTTCCGTGTTGGTACACACTTTCTACATATAAAATACCTCCCCCCAACGGTTAGTTTGATATTTTTTTTACATTGAGGGGGTGTTCCACCCCCAAAATGGTGGAATTTATCGTGAAAAATAGCACTCTTCACTTTACATGACCACCAAAAATTTTGAAATGAAAAAAAAAACTATCAAAGACTGATGGAGGGAGGATTTGATGATACTTTGACTAAATTTTAATGGTACTTGATTTCAGATAATTTCTAGCTGAGATACAGTGAACACCGCAAATCGTGTTTTTCCAAAGGCGTTCTTGGAAAAGCTTTGTCATCGGCTTGTTTTTGCATATTTTCGCGTACAAATTTCACGGAATGTTCTTGAAATGACACTTAACAATGTACAAAAGATTTCAATAAATTTACTCTATCCATATAGATGAAAAAAAAATCGCAAAAAAGTGTTTTTTCACGCTGAAACTCCTACCCTCCCCTTAAATCTGATATTTATTTTCGCTATAAATCAACTTAGAGATTTTTGTATTCACAATTTCGATTAAGTAGTTTACAGACTATCATAAGATTGATCTATTTATATCGGAAGGTTCGGCATTGCTGAATTCGAAATTTCGGTCCTTCTGAATATTGATCGTTCGAATTTCCGATCCCCACCCTCATCGGGGTGTTTTTCGTTCTTCCACTCACGGTGCCATTTTGGCAGAATTCGATCCATGGAATTCAGTATGTTTGACACGGATGCGCTTGTCGTGGTATTTTTATTAGTCCCGAATATGCAGCATCGATACGTTTTTTTTTTTTTTTTTTTTCGGTTTTTTTAAGGACTTCACGTATTGCGCTCTACCTATATTTCGCCAAGCTTTTCTCCCTCGCAGGTTTTCACGTAACTGTAGCCACAAGCGTACAAACGTAGGTATACATATTTACACACCCGTGTGGATGTGTCTGTGTGCATACTCGTACACGTATATTTTTCTCGTTGAGATGTGATGCAGCAAACTTTGTTTTCGAGTGTTTGTTAAACATCCTCTTTGCTCCACTGCAATGGCCTCGTACTCGAGTTACAGCGAGGGTGCACTTTAAAATAGACGAGTTGTGCTTTAAATTTGTTGTATGCGCTTATTCTGACAACACATCGTACTGTTATACACGTAAAGAATATGCCAAGGGCTCGCCCGAAGATGGCCGAATCTCGAAGACGTTCGACCCCTCGAATGCGCTATTTAAAAAAAATGCTAGTCAAAATGAACAATCTATTTATTTATATTTATTAAAAATAAATTTAATAATAACATTTGAATTATATTTATATATATATATATAATATAATAATTGTACAAAAATAATGTTATATAATAATATTACAATCATTTTTAACATTATATTAATTTTTTTAATAAAATAAAATAAAATAAAAGTAAACGATTAAACTAGTGATTTAAAATAAACTATAATTTTTTGAAGAATCAAAAAAGAAACCAAAAATGTAAGTGCATGCCGAAAATGAGGGAAGAAACGTGCGCTTATTTACGTACTGTTGAACTTATGCGAATGTATTATTGTAAAGTAAAATTGCGAATGTAGGGAAACACACCTGAGCCCAAAAAAATCCAGGAATTCCAAATAGGTGGAATAACTACTTATGTTGATGTTAAATCGAAATTTGTCTACTTTTGAGCAATTATTCCTAGGTGGATAAAAAAAAGCGATCAGTTTTTCCGAGAATACAGAAATATCCGTGAGCTGCATATTCAAAACATGAAAGTATGTAGATTTTTGAAAAAGTGGAATGTTTATTACATCGAACGAAAATGACTCGTGCAGCGGAAAGGATTAATTCTCACAGCATTGAAGTTTCCATCGTTGGAACGCAACGAAAGTTCCTTTTAATTCTCATTTCATTATTTTTATTACAATCTTTAATTTTCTCGCCCATTAACATCGTATATCTCCTAAGAGGATAAGAAAAAGCTGTTTGACTGATTTTCGGCTAAAAAATCGGCGAAAAAAATGTCAGCAATAAAAGAAAAATCAACGTTCGTTGCATTCCAACGATATTCACCATCATCAATTCTCATAATTTGTCGTCTGCTTTGATGGCTAAATGTCAAATTATTGAATTAATTGACCGACCACTTACCGATGTGTGACCAATTTTTATATTCCCTATGACGATCCCCTACACGAAACATTTTACAATATTAAATAACATTAAAATGATGACATTTCGACAAATGTTCGCAGCTTCTTAAAAGGAAGAAAAATACATGTTCTCGTAGATGGAATTCGATCGAAGATAATTTTCGCCGCGCTTGAAATATTCTATAACCAATGATTATCGTGTTCTCAATGTCTTCATTGATAATATCATACAGATGACAAACAAAAAACAAAAATCCCACCTTAGATTCGTCTCAATTTATTTGCATACCCTCGACGCTCTTCTGTCTTTTCCCAGCCTTGGGGTATGCCATGTTTTGGCGGTATCTTCGAGGCGAAATAATAGAGACGCAAGCGTTCAGGAATCTTGTCGCGTTATCGTGCGACACGGTAACGTACTAAGTGGATTCACGAGGAAAGGAGGCAGAATCCTTGCGCCCTGAGTGTCGATCACATTCTCTCCCTCTCGTTTTCTCCCCTCCGCTCGCTCCGTCTCTCTCATTCACACACGCACACGCGCTTTCTTTGTCTTCCCTTGTATTGCACGCTACATGCACGAGTCTTTTCTGCCCTTAAACATCCCATTCCGATTCCTCGATCGAACATCCATTTAATAAACATGGGATGCATTCCGCGGAGGTCGTTGAAAAATTCTCTTACCTGCCCTCGCCACGAGAACGCCGAGTTTGTTAATTTTCTTTCCTTTTTTTGGTTCCGCTTTCCCCATCGTTTTTGTGTGTACGTAACGTGCCGGCCGAGATAACGCTCTAGCGATTAGATAAAATTCGATGCGGAGAATCGTGCCTGCATGATACGAATTATATATATATATATATATTGTGTGTGTGTGTGTGTGTGTGTGTGTGTGTGTGTGTGTGTGTGTGTGTGTGTGTGTGTGTGTGTGTGTGTGTGTGTGTGTGTGTGTGTGTGTGTGTGTGTGTGTGTGTGTGTGTGTGTGTGTGTGTGTGTGTGTGTGTGTGTGTGTGTGTGTGTGTGTGTGTGTGTGTGTGTGTTTTAAAAATATGCAGTCGACTGTACTGGCGGGTTATACCGTCATCCTATCTTGAATTCTTCAGGAATTTCGTCAGGTACATATTTCGAAATATAAACGAAAACTTTGGCTCCCCAACCTAGGTACAAAATTGCCCTTAAGGAGAGATATACACCTAGATGGCCGAGGTTGAGGATTTAGAAGCTATGAACATTCCGTCGACCATAGAAGACCTACACTGTGGGCCTTGTATCGATGATTACATGTAAGTTGACAAATTTCATGATTTATTCATTCCCAAATTTTCAAACGCGTTTTTCTCAAAACCACGTTTTTCAAATCGGTACCCAAAATTTCTCGAAAACCAATGAACCGATTGCTTTGAGGTTTTTTGTGGTTACTCTATACACCATTATCTAGTACTTGTCATAGGATTTTTTTTTTTCCGTTACTCAGTTTTTGTTTTACAGGCAAAATAATAACTAATTTTTGGCCCAAAAATCACTATTTATGTTCAAACGTCCGCCATTTTGTCATAAATCGATATTTTCAAAATCGGCTATGACAAGTACTAGATTATAGTATCTAATTTAATAATCTTTTTGGTTTTTTTTCAGATGGTTTTTGAAGAAATGCCAGTGGGTACCCTATACGCAGATTTTTTACGACGCCCCAAGGATCATACAATATCCTTTTATATGTTTGATATTTGTAAATAAAGAAAATTAAACATATTTTTGAATGTATATAATTTTAGATAATTAAAACCCCAATCCGAAATTTCAAATAGTTTTCATTGAAAAAATTCACAAAATTGACCTTTTACCGGCTCCTAGGTGTATATCTCCCCTTAATGGGTCGAGTGATAACTCAATCTTCAGAAGCCAATTTCACGATTAACGTGTTTTTTTTAGGGGTTAGGCTACTGTGACAATCCGAAAATCAGGTTTATTGAAAAGAAAATTTTTTGAAGGAATAAGTGAGATGATTAAAAATCGTTTGGACATTTATTTGTTTAGACATTAACTAAGTTGTGTACCAAATTTCTTTTAAAAATAATAATAATTAAAGAAGTTATAAACAATCTCGTGAAGAACCTTCGAACCTACATCTCAACTATGTACTTGATTTCGGCTACCTGGTTGATTCGAAATAAAAAGAAACGATTTTTTTTCTTAAAATAGTTAATATTGGACAAGGCTTGACCGAGATTTTTTTGTTATCATGTTTTAATCGTCAAACAAAAAATTTGGATTTTTTTCGATTTTTTGTAGGAAAAATTACATCATTATTGTTAATAACTAATGGAAAAAACATGTGTAGAGGGAAAACGTCGTTCAAGACTAAAGTACTATTACACTGACTAAGTCTACACAATTTCAAGTCAATCCGTTCATTAGATGTCGAGAAATCATGTACACCGTTTTCAAAACCGTAGATTCGATAAAATCGCGTTTAAAGCTTTACCAGAAATTCTGTCCTTGTAATTATCAGTTTGCCTTTAATCTGCGATACCTGCACCATATATTGGACCTTCTTCTTCAACTTGAGTTGTCTCGAGCGAACAACGATTCCTTATGTTCACAGTAGCCTAACCCCTTACCCAGACTTTTCTGCCTCGACATTTAATTTCCCACGGCCGTAAATTAACGTCCGCCGTAGGTATAGTCTTACGGTAAATTTCTTATTCAAATGGAAATTGGAATGAAGATGCGTGTGAAAGAAATTGAAATTGGATGAAGATGCGTGTGAAATGATGAAATTCGAAGGTAATCGGAGCTACCTATTCTAATGACTGTAATTGATAGCGGTGAAAATATTCATTCCGGCCACTTTGCCGTGAGAAAGTAGACATCTTCGGAAGCTTAAGTACACGATGAATTCTCAGCAGCCACGAAGCAACGGCAATTACCCAACTTTTTTAAATCGACGTTCCGCCTCCTGACTCTGAGTTTATTTCAAATTGCAATGCTCTGATTTTACTTTCGACCGATTAACATTTTGAAACAAAAGGTAAAATAGTTGTTTAGTCTCCATAGATATACGTCGAACAGTTTGCGAAATGAATCATTTTTATTTCTCAAATCTTCTGGGCCGAAAATCGCGAGCGCGGAAAGAAGTGACAGCGATATTAATAAGGAAAAAAATTTGACAAGCTTCCAGCGTGGAATTGTTTCGCGCATTTTCCTGATACATGCGGTATGCCAAAATCTCACTCGCCACGCGCTTATTCGAATTGCAGTCCGGTATGCGAGAGAGAAAGAAAGAGAGAGAGAGAGAGAGAGAGAGAGAGAGCCGAGAGAACTTTTCGCGCTTTGTGATTTATGAGCGAAAAAGAAATTGCGACCGTAGGTGGACGATGATTTATGAACGCGATATAAATTGCGGATCGCCAGGGGGGTGTGTACCTACACACGCATATAGGGATATTTCTCTCGGCTTTCGGTATACCGTGTTGGTACAGCCGAAGGGAGCAAGAGACGCCCGAGAGAGATGTGTGTCGTCAAATCTCTCGCGTCTTTTATCTACCATATGGGCACACGAGAAAAATACGATGCTGCGAACATGCATCATATATGCATATGTGACGATCGCTTGAGAATCGCGTATACGTTGGACTTGAAGATGTTTTTTTCCGGCTGAATTCAGGAGCATGATTTTTCACACTACGCGTTTTCGAGACGAAAATTAGCGCTGGATAAACGAAATGGCATGCTAAAAAATAATATATCTACCTATAAACGCCTATAACCCCCTTAATTTTTCATCGGATCGACTTGAAATTTACAGAGAATATTTTTGAAATGTTATATTTTAGGAATCCGTAAGAAACTACAAATGGATCATTTGGAAAATGTCACCTATGCGGCCTTCAACGAGAGAACGACACAACGCCGCGCAGCTTTGAGCGACTTGTGGGTCGATTGGGGCTAGTGGGGCTTTATGCTCCGGACCTTAGCACCGTAACATTTGGCTCCTCCACCAAAAATCTACGTGGAGAGGGTAATGAAGGCGGCGCATTAGGCGGAATCTGACCTTACTGGACGAATTTAGATTCGGAAGCGTGCCGTTCTCTCGTTGAACGCAGTAGAAGCGCGATATATCGGATAGTGGCTTAAGGGGTTACCCCCACTTGCGATTTTGAAAAAATCGATTTTTTTGTATTGCATTTTTTTGAAGTATAAGTATCTGAGAATATGTCCTGAAAATTTCTATTCGATCCGAACAAAATTGACTGAGATATGAGCGTTGAAACAGGAGGATCCGTTGTGTAAACGACTGGAAATTGAAACTTTGAACGCGTTTTTCTCAAAATGGCATTTCTGAAGTCGGTGACCAAGATTACTCGAACACTAATGAATCGATCTTCTTGAAATTTTGCAGGCTTATTCAATACATAAAAATGTAGTCTTTAATCGTTCGATTTTTTTTTCAAAAAAAATGGCCGTTTTATAGCCAAAAAGCGGCCGTTTCTTTTCGTTACAATCGAACCATTAACTTTGACTGTCCGCCATTTTGTGAAAAATGAATATTTTTTAAAATCCTTCGATTAAAGACTAGTTTATACTTATATTTGACTAAATCCATCCGCATTTTTTTTTTCAGATGATCCACTTCGCCGCAATGTTGGTCACCGCAAACCGTGTATATAAAAACATTATTTCATTGACGGCCATTTGCCACTAAACAATGTAATATTTTTCAATAAAAAAATTACTGAAAGTTCTTCAAGATGTGTTCTTTAAGATGGTATATTGATCGATTAAAAAAGTTTTGTAGTTTTCTTTAAAAAAATTCATGAAAAAGGCCTTTTTTTGCGCTACAAGTGGGGGTAACGCCTTAAGGCAGTAGTCTGGTCTAGAGCAAGATTTTTAACGTCATTTTCGGGTTGGAATAACTTTTAAACCGTTGAAGTTGTCTTGATGAAATTTTACATATGTATTTATCGTTCCTTTGGGAATGTATCTACATTTAAAAAAAAATTATTTTAAATATTTTCATGTAGTTTTTTATTTTTTTACAACATGGTCCGCTGAAAACCGCCTCAATCGGCGCCCACTCCGGGTGATTTTGTATGCATCTGAAAAAAATATATATATATTCTCAATCTGTATGAGTATTCTGAGCACTGGTAGCAGAATTAGTACTTAAAAAAATGTTGTTACAAAATGGCGGCCTGTTAAACTTTGATTAATGATATTTCATTCATTTTCGGGTATTCGACGAGTTATAAAATGTGGGCAAATTTATTGTTCGACTCAATTCTGCTACCGCCGATTTGAAATACTTAGTTCTGAGATAAAGGCGTGCAAAGTTTTGATACCGTTAGATGAGGTGTGCGCGCGGCTCGTTTATAATTTCTATTACTCTGCTAATTTTTGAAATATCAATAAACGGTTTTCACGAGCGTATTAAGAAAGATCTAAGGAATAATATAATGAAAAAAAAATCGATTTCGTCAAATTTCTAGACCAGACTACTGCCTTAATATCGGATAGTGCACCATCTCGAGATTTCCTACAGCAGCACCTGTTTTTGATTTTATACACTGATAACTAGCCGTAAGATGTCGCCACTGCAAAACTTTTCGTTGCCTAGGTAAAAAAATCGACACAACAGTGAACTGATGTAACTTTTTGGCGGCGCGAAAATAAAAAATTTGTGTCAAAAGTGTTGTTTTCATTGCTTTTTTAATTATTTTTTCTTAACATTTTTGCATGCATTTTTTTTTTTATTTTTAGGAAGACGTTTTCGAGAATTTATTTTGCCTAATAAATATATAATGTTCGCAAAAATAGCAGTATGTACAAAAATGCTATTGTTCATATTCGGCCATGTCAAATCCTAATATTGGATACACAACCCGATCAAGAGGGGGGGGGGGGGGGGGGGTCAATTTGGCCCGGCCGGAAATTTCAACCATCCCCTATTTTCAAACCAAGCAAGCGAGTCCATTTGTTTATTGCTATTTTCAGTTTGGTAAAAGTTACATTTAAAAATTTTATTGTAAAGTCGAAGTCTTAAGTACGACACATACATTTTTTTTAATTTTTAGGACGACGTTTTCGAGTACTTTTAGGCATGAAGTCAACTTGACCGCCCCCGACACTCAAGTGATGCAAAAAAAGCGCTACACTGATCGGGTTAATTGACCCCAATATTGGATATCCGTCTGTGTCAAAATGTTCCTACCTAATCAAAGATTATCTCATAAAGACTGATTGCTTGATCAAATTTACAAAGTAAAAACACTAAACGTTTTGTTTTATTTTATATAAAAATAGTACCCTAACATCAGATATAGGAAAAATGGAGTTTGCGCCCTTATATCACATATCTGATTATGAGCAACCTTTTTTGAAAACCATGATTTCCATCTCTTTTTGTAAAACATAATATAACCCAAAATATTCAAACGTAACGTGTAAAATAATTATTAGCATCTTGTCGTGTATCGTCGTTGATATTGCAATTCGTTCTATGTGATTTGTGATTTTTTGACGACTTTACAAGAGAGCGAAAAAACTTACTGCAATATCGAAAAGTTCCGGCTTAGGGTCACGTGACGTGTTGGATCAGCTGAATGAAGCGTTCTCATTGGTTATTGACATAGAACGTTTAACGGATGCGTTCAGAATAAACATTTGAAACACAATGGTCACAAGGTACATGGAACGTTATACAATATCAACGACGATATGACATGTAGATCATAAAATCGTAAAATTTGAAGGTCTGTGCAATTCTTTACTTCTTTCTTTCAATTTCCAACAAAAGTATCCGATATATGGTGCCTCTCCCCTATAAATGTAAATCGAAGTTACATAGGGCATTTATAAGTATTAACACCTCCAATTCCACGCCTTGCTTGTAACGAATAATACACCTGGATTTGCAGTAAAGTCTAGAGTAAAAGTGGCAAGATCGGGATCGTCAAAGATCCGCAAGGCACAAACAAACAAAAGTACATGACAATAGCATTTTGAAGATCGAATCAACATTAATTAATCACAATAATCACTCCTATCGAAGTGAGCACCTTTTATCATTTATTTTGGGAATTCTTCAGATAATTGACTTTTCCGAAAAATGAGCCGAAAATTATTTGTTGCTATTTTCTCATTTGTTGGGTTATACGTGATAATATTCAGTCGGGGGAAGCTGAAATTCACCCCCCCCCCCCCCCCCATATAAAAAGTCATTATAAACACGTGATAAAGTAGAGCAGTTTCGAAAATTTCGACGACTATGTTGGATTTGTTTAGGTTTTTGAAAAACTCGAAATTATTTTTAACGATTAATTTTTCTCCCAAAAATTTGTTAATGAAAAACGTCAGCTTCCTCCGACTGAATATCACCATTTATAACCCAATAAATTATATTTTATCGGAGAAATCGGATAATATTTTTCGAAAAGTGACTCATCTAAAGAATTACCTTTATTTTTTATAAACAATATCAAATCTACTTTGCTGATAAAAAAAAGCCTACCCGACCTGGATAAAGATCTTTCTCCAGTTTTCGGGAGGATCATTCACACGTACACTTGCACCAACGATCGAGATTTCCGTCCCGCGATTTCCTTCGATCTTGGACGGACGAAAAAAATGTATGCCCCACCATGAAGAATCAAGTACGTGTGTACAATAAAAATAGATCCGTAAAAGTGAGAGCTTCGGCAAACGAGGTGGTCGTGCAAGGTTGTTCAGCCGCGCCGTGAGTACGGGCTATTATGAGCTGGAGAGGAGAAAAACGGTGAAGATTGTAAGTCGAATAGTGTTATGCTACCGAAGATGGGAAATAGATTACGGGTTATAGCGGTGAGATCTCTAGACGGAAAACTACAGTATCGGGTAGCGTTAACACAGGGTTTTGTCGAGAGAAAGAGAAAGGAGGGACGGAAGATGGACGGCGATCTATTCTTTTCTTGCACACACTCTCTCTCTCTCTCTCTCTCCCGCTCTCTTACTCTCGCTCGCTTTCTCAGCTTCAGCGTGCCTGAAGATTACATCTTCTCATCCTGGGTGCTAAATCCATCGGCGCCAGGGCAGTCTCGTCTTCTTCTTGATGCAAGGCACGCGCTTATTTGCCTCATACGAACCCTTCGATTCCCCTGCGGCCTCTTGTGCACCCGTCTTCCCTCTTTTCGAGATCGAGTCTCTCGTTATGAAAAGTGACGGGACCTCTCACATTCTTAGTGAATTCGCGCGTTTGTCAAATTGGAACCCCCCCCCCCCCCCCTCTCCCTCTTACACGCACGCACGCACGCATGCACGCACACACACACAGACACGCATACACACACACGCACGGATGACCCCCATGCGACCTGCATGGGCGTCATCCTGTAGAAAATAAAAAATCGATATTTTCACCAATTGCAACTAGGTGTCAGTCCGTTAGATATTCCAAAACGAATTTCCCGCCGCTCCTTTTCGATTTTATAATAGAACGAAAAACTCGGGCCGTATTATGCTGTCTTTTTTGTGCCCTTGTCAAAATCTCACCATCATTTCACGCTTGCATCTGTTTCTCATCACCGTCTCGGACAGGACTGCGCATATATATATATATATATATATATATATATATATATATATATATATATATATATATATATATATATATATATATGTATATGTATATGTATATGTGTGTGTACACACACACACACACACACACACACACACACACACACACACACATATATATGTATGTATGTATGTATGTATGTATGTATGTATGTATGTATGTATGTATGTATGTATGTATGTATGTATGTATGTATGTATGTATGCATATGTATGTGTGTGTGTGTGTGTGTGTGTTGTGTGTGTGTGCGTGTGTGTGTGTGTGTGGGTATACACGTATTCCGACCGGTTTGCGAGCCCGAGTAGCCAAGAAACAAAGCATCAGGAGCAGGATCGTCCGTCGAGAGCGCGACGACACGTTCCTTCGCTCGGCGTGATAAAGATCTTCGTGTCACGGGATTACGAGAGCCACGAGAGTTCGTGTCCAGACCCTCGAGAAACGCGTCAGAGCGGCGAGACCCGTGGCGAAGGGGAACCTAATAAAAGGCTCGAATAGTCCTCATGATAAAATCATTAAATGATAAAAAAATATATGGATAATTATTAATTTATACGTCTCGGCCGGATTGATATGCCTCATTGTGACATTTCTACATCAACATTATCATGAAATTAAACATTTCACTAATTATCAATAAATACCAATGTTGCATTCAACATTTACTAGTTTTTGTTTTTTTCCATCGAATGGAAAATACCGATAACGTGAATATCGATTATTGAAAAAAAAATCTACATATATTACACAAAGTGCAACTACTTCATGGCATTGAAAATGTAATGAGACTTTTCGGGTAATAGGAAACAGGTACATATAAATGGTATGAGTTGGTTTTTAATGTTTAAAAAAAATATTGTTGCATTGAGGTAACATTATTTTTTCGTTAACATCAAGATTAAAATTGGGCAAGGAGCGGGCATTTTTCAACGGATCACAGGCAATCGGCATGTCGCTGCTCCTCCCACTCTACTACAACACAATGGCAGCGGTGATGCGGGAGGGGGGGGGGGGGGGAGGTAGCATTAGTCCCGTGGAACGTACAGCTAACTCAAACCCCTAGACCTACAATACCTCAACGAACAAATACAGTTTTTAAAGTATTTTAAAGGCTAAAGCAATAATAAAATAAAAAGTTTATAGTATCATCACAGAGTAAACTTTTTTAAATCGATGTTTTTTTCGCATTATCCGGCAGTATAGACGGTTTTAAACATGCCGTTCATGTACTTACATAAACGTAGTAAACGTAAACAATTTATATGAAAATTCCGCACTGGAAATTTTAAACGCGTTTTTCTCAAAATGTCGTTTTTCAGAACAGTGTACACTCTCAAAGGAAAAGTTTTTAAGCTATTCTCGTCTCAAATTTTGACACAACATTCTTCACGCCATTCTTTATCTTGCTATGGAAGCTTTTTTTTAATCTTCATATTTTTTTTAACGAAAAACTGTCGAAAAAATAGGCTAAATTCGATACTTTTATTACAAGCTGCCGCCATTTTGTCAATTTTGATTTAAAACAAACCTTCATAGCAAGATAGCGTTTTTCATACTGATTAATAATCTTTTTACAAATTCCTTTTCACAATATTTACCGCCACAATCCTGTCCATCGTGACTCCTTTATTCCGAAAACATTTTCAACCGTTAAAACAAATGTAAAAAAATAAAAATAAACGTTTAAAAACGTATTTTCTCTGCTTCGTGAGTGCTTTGATGTGACATAAAAAATCAGACTAATCAGCGTATTTTCACCCTCCAAAAAAAACCGCGAAAATCATGTATTTTTCAACCCGTTGCACGGTGATGATCCCTTAAGACGGGATATACATTTAGACAGGAAAAAAAAAGTAATATTGAGGGATTTCTGAAACTAAAAAATAATTATTCTACAATTATCAATCTTTAGGTATACTTTAATAATACATTTAAGTATACAAAACAATTTTTTTAAATTAATTCATCATCAACATGAGGGAGCTGTGGCAGAGTGTTACAACAAGGTCGACGCGGGAGTTGCGAATCGGCGTGCAGTCTAGCTTCCCGTAGACTTTGATTGGCAAAAAAGTTTAAACATTTTTTCAGTCAGAACATGTATAGTTTCTATGTGTCGGTAATTAAAATGAAGAAAATGCAAATTTAAGAAAATGGCACGCAGTTACAAAAAAAAAGTCAACATTTCTGTAAATCGCGGATTAAAAAAGTCGTTTTTTTCCAATTTTTCAAAAACAATTCTCGTCAAATAGAAGGTACCAATATTATCTATATTTTTTCCAAGTTTCAACTCAATCGGCTTAAGGCGTTACCCCCACTTGTAGCGCAAAAAAAGGCCTTTTTTATGAATTTTTTTAAAGAAAACTACAAAACTTTTTGAATCGATCAATATACCATTCTAAAGAACGGATCTTGAAGAACTTTCAGTAATTTTTTTATTGAAAAATATTACATTGTTTAGTGGCAAATGGCCGTCAATGAAATAATATTTTTATATACACGGTTTGCGGTGACCAACATTGCGGCGAAGTGGATCATCTGAAAAAAAAAATGCGGATGGATTTAGTCAAATATAAGTATAAACTAGTCTTTAATCGAAGGATTTTAAAAAATATTCATTTTTCACAAAATGGCAGACAGTCAAAGTTAATGGTTCGATTTTAACGAAAAAAAAAACGGCCGTTTTTTGGCAATAAAACGGCCATTTTTTTCGAAAAAAAAATCGAACGATTAAAGACTACATTTTTACGTATTAAATAAGCCTGCAAAATTTCAAGAAGATCGGTTCATTAGTGTTCGAGTAATCTTGGTCACCGACTTCAGAAATGCCATTTTGAGAAAAACGCGTTTAAAGTTTCAATTTCCGGTCGTTTACACAACGGATTCTTCTCTTTCAACGCTCATATCTCAGTCAATTTTGTTCGGATCGACTTGAAATTTTCAGGACATATTCTCAGATACTTATACTTCAAAAAAATGCAATGAAAAATAATCGATTTTTTCAAAATCGCAAGTGGGGGTAACCCCTTAATAGTTTTTGAGTACTCCTGCACGCCAATTTCGATAATGCAGTTTTGAGACAAACGCGTTTGAAGTTCAAGCCCGCTCCGAATCCGAACGGTGAAGGTCAGCATTGACGGGCTGCAACGTTTGAAGTTTTTCGAATTTCGCTTTGAATCTTTGGGAAAATATTCTACATATATAGTTCTATCGTTTAAAGAAGAAGAAAAAAATTAATTGTTTTTTTGCTCGTTGTAAATGTATATCCCGCCTTAACGTTGTCAAATATAATTAGAATACATAAAAATAAAAGCCAGTATAGTGACAGCCCTCGGTCTTCTCTGTAGCGATTTTGACACCGGTGTCAATTTTCCGCTTTCTCCGAGTGTCCGTTTACTCGTAACACTGTTCAACGCGCAGCAACAAAAGGACCCTTGAGAAGATTCCACTCGGAAAACTCCGCGTATAGTTCTCATGTTTAAAAGCCACGACATCGCACCCTCGATAGCTTCCTCGCATTCTATACACTCATAATGTCACAAAGTCGAGAAAAAGTAGACCGCTTGACTCTCCCCTATCGAAAGGGCCGAAACTTGACAAAAAAAAATGGTAAAAGTTTCGTCATTTTCTCTTTTTTCGTGTACATTCGAATTTGTAACCCCCATAAGAAGTCATTCACCGAAACGTCCAGTCGAGAAGCGCTCGAAACTTCTGCGGTGAACATAACCGTATAAAAAAAAGTGTCCTCAATTGATCTAATCTGATACGGAACAGAGTGCGGCAGAGCATGAGGTATAATTTCACGGGGAAAGTGTTCGTTGAAACTTTGTCAGAATTTTTTCGTTCCGTTGTGCCAAAACGAAATGGTATCGCCAGGACAATCGCTTTTGGCTTTTGACAACTGTTACGACTATGAACGAGTTGCAACAGTGTGTCGAGAGAATTATGAACAGCGACGAGGTAAAAATTCTGATTTTTGTATGACGGCCGTGTCGGCCAGTAGTTGGATGGGGGACCGCCACGGAACTAACAAGGAACATCACTTAAGGTAGAACGAGCGCGGACTCTTGATGTCCATAGATTTTGTTCAAAATTAGATTAAATTTCAGTGAAATTTCAGAACAGTCGATTATTTCGATTGGGAGATAATGGATTTTAAAATTGCACTTTTAAACCCTGCAGGATCTGCATTGACCGAAAGTAGGTCACATAATTCATCGTGCTATTCTATCGTGTTTATACATTTCGAAAAGAATCATGTTTAGATAGCAAACTAGTTAGGGAAAGAGTGAAAAAAGTTTGGTTTGCTTTCACTATACAGTAGACTGGCCCAACAAAAAAATTGAAATTATACGTTTAAAAATGTTTGTTGAAAATGTTGTTGGGAATGACAAAAAATTAGTGCTGACCAAATTTTAGCCCTTTATATTAATATTTAGAGGTCCCTCATCGCGATTTTCTATTTCCCATTCATTTAACATGGTGAAAGTTTTGTTTGCCGCTTCTGAGCTTTATAACTCGCCCACGGACAAACACACAGAAACGTCCAAAAAAATTGTTTGTAGAAGATTGAACGCTCTACAAAAAAAGGTACATACGACTACTACTAACTACTTAGGTAACACAAAAAAGCCTTCATACGATAAATTCACTCGTTCAAATTTTATTCAACATTAAAGTTGAATTGATGATAAATTTCATGATTTTGTGAGATTTTTGGACTTTTGTCAAAAAATTGTTGATTTTTTTATGTTGTTTTTTCTGATTCATCGTGAAAAGTATTGTGTCCTTTTTGAAATTATTCCCTAGATATTTATTTATCATGCTGTGGGGATTGAATTCGGTTTAAGAATAGTTTTTTGTACTAATGTACTTTTAAATAACAATAAATTTAAATGTATTAGGAATTTTAGGAACTATCTAGGGAATAATTCGAAGCGGATACAATAGTTTTTAAGATGCATCAGAATAAAAAACAAAACAAAAATCATTAATTTCGTTGTAAAAGTCCAAAAACCTCACAAAATCATGAAATTTATCATAGATTTAACTTTGACGTAGGCGAGTTAGAAAAGCTGAGAAGCGGCAAACAAAACTTTTACCATGTTAAATGAATGGGAAGTAGTAAGTCGCGATGAGGGATCTCTAAATATTGATATAAAGGGCTAAAACTTGGTCAGCCCTCATTTTTTTCCATTCTCAACAACATTTTTGACAAAAATTGCAATTGAAAAAAGATTTTTTTTTTGGGCTAGTCTACTATACAGTTTTGCCAAAAACGTTCAGTAAAGAGAGAATAATTATCCGTAAAATATATTTGTCCCCTATAATAAGAAGACATATGGCATCGCCGCAGAAACGTAATGTCCAATATTTCGAGAAAAAAAATATTGTGTTCCTAGAAACTTTTATCATAAAAAAAATATTCCCGTTATAAATATTAATATTTAATATTGTTTATGTTATCTTCATTAACAAACAAAAGTGTTGGTTAATTCATAATGAATTAAAACTTTGTTCGATTAAAAATTACTTCCAAATAAAAATTTGTGTTGCAGTATCATGTTAAATATGCCGCGCAAACTTACGTCATTGGATACGTGTATAGTTGTATAGTTGTAACTTGTATAGTTTCTCTTTGACTGTAATTAAAATTAAGAAAATGCAAATTTAAGATAATGGCACGTATTTCCAAAAAGAAATCAATATTTCACGCAAAATTTCTATAAAATTTCAGTGAAAATAGTAGATTTTTTCCTATTTTTTCAAAAACAATTCTCGTCTCGTGTATTTCTACCAAATTTCAACGCAATCAGCTTAATATTTTTTTAGTAATCCTGCACGCCAACATTAATAAAGCAGTTTATATAAAAAAGGCTTTAAAGTTTACATAGAATTTGAATAAAATCTCTATCTTCGATTTTGTTGAAACTTACAAATGTAATAAAGCATTGAAAACTATTAGACACGTATTTTTTTTACTGGTGAAAAAACGGTTTTAAGGGGGGAACTCACCCCTCAAAGAAAAACCTGTCGAGGGGTGGTTTTGCAGTTTTACCCACAAGCAGTTCACCTATCCGAATTAAACAAAAACCAAAATTCTTTCGACGTAAAGCGACACAAAATCCACTACAGAAGTATTTTTTTTTTTTTTAATTAAAGGATGACACGCTTTTCTTTAAGGGGTGGTTTCCTACCGTAAAACCGTGTTTCCATCGATAAAAAAAAATACGTGTCTCATAATGTTCAATGCTTCATCACATACATGGGTTTCGACAAAATCGAAGGCGGACACTCAAGTGATGTTCCTTCTAAGAAAAGCGAAGTGGCAAGTGAGGAATAGGAGGGAAACTAATGGGATTGTAAAAGCCGACAAGAGCAAACGGGGGAACATGGGAAATTTAAAAAAAATCTACGTTTTCGTGTACCGCCGACCGCACGACGGCCAGCCCTTAACAAAGCCCGCATACAGAGTCACTTCGTCGAGTCCCACTCGACGAAACGAAGTGGCTGTGAAGTCCAGGCGACAAAAGAGTGCCACTTTTACAATTAACGGGCGCTGCAAAGTACGGGCTGTCATTGGACCAAAACAGAATCTACAATCAGGAACAATATCCCCAACGGCGTAGATCTCAAGATGCGTCTTCATACAATAAATAAATACAATACAACAATCTTAAAAGCTGAGTGCAAAAATGCAAAAACAACTGGAATAAAGTGACAAGTGATTTATGTTTAAAATGAGCTTTATATTGAAAATGAGTAAAAAGCAAAGCTGATTTGTATTTAAAATAATCAAAAATATGAATTGTCCATAAATACTCGAATCACTATAATAAATTTAAAAAATGACAGATGTTAAAACCGATTTCTCAGTTTAATATCGAATATTGGCGCGTCGCGGAATTTTTCAAGTTAGTGGTACTTGCACAAGCGCTACTTACGAGGAACATCACTTAAGAGGTCTTCTCACTTTAGACGCTAAAAATAGGTTATTTGAATGAATTGTTTGATAAGTTTATATTATAGATATTGATATAAAAGTTGTTACACTTAATAAATAAACTTTCGAAACACATCTTTAAAAAAAATTATCATCTTTACAGCGTCCATCTACACTACACGTGCATTCACTGATAATTTAGTCGATTCGCTACATATTCAACAATTCCTCCAATATTATTCGTTGCAATTACTTCGACTATTTTTTTCCGCTATAGCTAACAAAATATATTATTCTGATATCCGCTGTCAGCTATAGCAATGGAAAAATTAGTTTTCACAATATTTTCATTGTACGGTCCATTTCAATATTACAGTGTCGTTATTCGTCCATTCGCTGGTCGGTTAACCCTGTGCACATGCGGGCACAACGAAAATTCCGTCAACTTTTCGATCAACGCCTTCATTCTCTCCGAAAAGCCGCAAAACTCGTGAGCAGGCCCGACTTACTGTGCGTCAAGCGTGAAGAGGGAAATTCGTGAGTTGGAAAAAGTATAACCGTCGAGGGTACCTCGGGGATCTCACAGACGACCCTTCACTCGCACTTTTCCTCGCTGCCTCGATCTCTCAAAGTTCCGGTTCTCGCCGCGAAATTCCCCGGGCTTTTGGAACGAGGGCAGCACCGCACGAGCCCGTCTCGTGCATCATCAGCAGCCACGCACACATTCACGCACGAGCTTATAGACGTATATACATCGGTCTTTTCAACACAAACGAATGTGCTCGACTTCCCCCTAGAAATCTACAGTAGCTGTCCCCTCTTCGTATACGATTCTTATCCCCACCATCGTGGCGTGGCGGCACGTTGCTT